>JAHWFO010062914.1:522816-538486 GCA_023313115.1 Rhysida immarginata
ACAGTCTTCCTAGGATTTCTTACTCTTATGTGCGATTCCTGATGGATGATTCCACCAGTGATCCACTGAGTTCAGATCTAGTGATACCTAATATGTTTTTAAATAAAGAACTCTGGGCGGTTAGAGTGGACAGAGTGAGGGGGACTTTTTCCACACCGTCATCTGCGTGGAATCTTCCTCCTCTTGGAATGGTATCGGCTAGGTCCTTTGGTATTCAAAACGCATCACGCTACATCTAAACGCCTTTGTGTGGTCATCGGAAGGGACCATAATAATAATTATGTTCACCATTATGTGTTCCCATTAGACTTCTGATGACCTACTGGTGGAAAAATGAGCCTCGAAACTGAAGCGTTTATTATTATGTAGAAGCCTATAAAAGGTTTCACGGAAAACACGTTAGGCATGTGCGCTTGTGCACCCTGCTATAACATCAATTTAAGGGTGTTCGCTGGAGCAAATGCCATCTGCTCCAGCTACAACAGCATGGTTCGCTGGACGCCGCCCGCCTAGACGATTCTCTACCAGCCCACCAAAGCTGAGGGAAAGGAGACAGGCCAGACCTGAAGGTCATAGCCGCCAGAGGAATAGTAAGCAATGTTTCATTCCATCAAACCATAATCAAATCAATATCGCATTGAATTCTCGACACAGCCAAAGTGCATCGACCCAGGAGCCAGAGAGAAAAGGAATTTGGAAGGCCCACATCCCCAAGCACGCTGCCTTAGCCAAACCGGAGAACTTCGGAGATGGATTCCGAAATAGCCGAAGATTCTCGCAAAGGAGAAGAGGAAGGCAACGGGGAAGTCGAATGTGCAAGAGTGATTTGAGGGACAGCGATAGCGGTCGGACATTAAAACGGACAGGTAGAATAACCGATAAGGAACTCAATTATATCACGGAACTTTGTTCATTGGACTAGGGCGATGGTGATCCCAAGACGATTCGTGACGTACAGAAGCAGGCCCGAGTGAGTCGAGATCCCCCGCAAGAGAGCTTAACAAAACGGACGAAAGGAGCCGTTTAAGAAGCTTTCGCAATTGTGGCTGAAGAGCCCACACGTAACAGGGAGCTGAAGAGCCCGGGACAGGAAAGGTGACTGGACCACATCCAGAGCCCAGCAGTTCAGACGACTCGCTCGCCTCACCGACAAATCATCAGACGTCTATACGTACGACAACTAGGCCGACTGAGGACAGGATCGGGAATGCCAACAGTACCCCATTTGCAAGTCGCGACCGCGTGGAGATCTCATTTCGCGTGGCGCACTTGGCTTCGTCGGTACTTCTATCCTGTGAGTGCTCTAGAATATTAAGTTATCAATTAAGCAATTAAGCAGAAGATAAGAATTAGCTGTTCAATTTCCTAATCTTAATTGTATGCCAGTCGGGGACTCCCAAGAGAGCTCATCGCGGTACTAAGATTGTGTATAACTATTTCCCTACATTAATTCTGCTTTGCATTGTTTCAGGCTCATCAATCGTGCTCCCAAACCCGATAGGGTCGACGCGATCTGTGATAGCTGCGTCGGAAATTCACTACCAGGCATTTTATGTTGGACCACCGTATTCTCGTCATTTCCAGCCACAAAAAACGCTCAACACATCTGCCACAGGCCAACAAACTGGGGAGAACGGATGCAGCAGTGAAGAGGCCAACGACCCGTTTGTAACCCGTTGTAAAGAGTCAATATCAATCGTAAATTATTATGATACTATTCACATATAGAACTTTCAATGCTAAGAATGGCATGTTATATATCAAACAATTTGGAATGACGTGTTATGAATGAATATAACGTAAAATTAATGATAGTCTTAATTGATTCCAATGCACCTGGTTTAGTGGAACCATAATGGTCCATTGGAACTTTCAGTGGTAATTTATAGATTGTTACGAGTGGAGTTCAATAAGTAATGCAACACATTTTTTTCTGAAAAAAGGGGGTTGTTTTATTCAGCATTCAAATACACCATGTTATTCCCCAATCTTTTAGCTACACAACACTATTTTTCAACGTAATCTCCATTCAATGCTACGGCTTTACTCCACTTTGAAGTGAGGGCCTGTATGTCTGCACGGTACCATTCTACTGGTTGATGTCGGAGCCAACGTCGTGCTGCATCAATAACTGCTTCATCATCCGCTTAGTGTGTCCCACGGATTGCGTTCTTCATTGGGCCAAACAGATGAAAATCGATGTGCTCGAATGAGAGTGTTCGCATGTTTCGACATTGCAGGAGTCAGAGCTGTGCACGGCCGGCCAGCTCGCGGGAGATCAGACAGTTTTCCTTGACATTGCGGCGATGATGACACACACTTTGCCCAACGACTCACTGTGCTTTGTCCACTGCCAGATCACCGTAGACATTCTGAGAATATCTGAGATGTCCTGGTTTTCCGTCAAAAGATACTCAATCACTGCCCGTTGTTTGGAACGCACCTCCATTGTACACGCCATTTTAACAGCTCACTATAGCGCTGTCACCTATCGGACGTCAATGAAACTACACGAGAAGAAGCGGAAATGTTTGATAATGTTCCACAAGAAATATCCAGTTTTTTCAACCAAAATTGGCCGAGAAAAAAATGTGTTGCATTACTTATTAAACTCCCCTCATATATATCAAACATCTTGAAATGATGAGTAATGATGAGTACAACGTATTCTAAGTGGTAATTCAAATTAGTTCAAAATTACGTGCTTTAATGGTATCATATGGTCCATTCGAAACTTTCTATGTGAACATAGGGCAGTTGAAGAGTATGGTTTAGCGAATGTTTAGCCTTTCGGTACTTAGTTATGTTTCTTAATGGTTTATAATTCCTAAACTTTTTTCATGTGTTCATTTTGGCCGTTCTTTTACATTCAGTTGAATCAAAATTTCTTCGAATTTGAGCCCGAGCATGGAAAAAAGCTTTCAATTTAAATAGAAAAATATTCATGTTGAAAATTCAAAAACATTTCTTTTAAAAAGCTCCCAATGGATGGGGTCACCAAATACGGCCCTTTAGCAGAATCTAAAACATCAAAATTTTCTAAAAAAAAAATTCTAAGCTTTTTTAATGTGTTCTTTTTCTGAATATTCACACGCAGAAATTGCATCATTTCTTCAAAAACGAACCCGAGCAATCCCAGGTAAATAGCTAGTTTTGCCATAACTCCTTCAAATCAAGGGATTGCCACCCCACCCAACTCCGACCCTATTGCCCAAACTTTACAGTACTGTTGACCTTGCTAAGAGGAACCTGCATACCGAATTTCACTCCTTTATATGCATAAATACGCGTAGACCTTTTGGTCCCCTCTTATTTCCACGCCCGAAACTCCAACCCCAGTGGGCCAATCAAAACCAAACTAAATAATGAAGGTGCACATGCCCATAGTAAGCTACATTCCGAATTTCAATCTTCTACCTCAAAAATGCGGAAATTATGAAGGGGACGGACGGACAGACAGACGGACATTGTGAAAATAATAATTAGCTCCATTCTTCCGCTACTTAATAATAATTACTTCCAGTTTAACGAAGAATATTTTCACATGTCATCTGGTACCCCTATGGGAAGTTGCCTAAGTCCGATATTGTCGGAGGCCTTCATGAGAAAATTTGAAGCAAAATTGACCTCAATAGATGAATACTTCCCTGATATTTGGTATCGTTATGTGGACGACGTGTTTGCCATAATTTATACCAGCAAGATCGACGTACAATTTTTTCTCAGTCGTATTTATAACGTTTATACAATTTACGTGTGATTTGGAGGAAAATAGATCGATTCCCTTTTTAGACATTAAGATTATTAGAACTGGGAATAAATTAGAATTCGATGTCTACCGTAAACCAACACACACCGACGTTTATATACATCATGATTCCAATCATTGGTGGAGCCAGAAGCTGTCAACTTTCGTCTTCCTCATCGACAGAGCCCTCAATCTACCCCTATCCAAAGAAAGAATTAAGACTGAAATACAAAGTAAACGGGAGATTGTTAAATTCAACGGTTATAAACAAGAAATGGTTAATGATCTACTTCGTACAAGAAGGTTCGTCAAGAAAATAAGAGAAGTTACGACCCTAGGTAAAAAACCGAGTTCGACGTTTAGAATGCCCAGCACGTTCAATAGGACCTTGACGGCCAAATTAAAAACTATCTTCAAGGAAGTTGATATGACCATTGCCTATAAAAATCCAAATATACTGAAGAACTTCTTAAGCAACACCAAAGATAAAATTCCACTATTGCTCCAATCGGGGATATATGAAATAGCATGTGGCAAATGTCCGATGGTAAACCGTGGGACAACTTGCAGGAATGTTCTTACAAGATTTAAAAAGCACAAGGCCAATGCCAGGTACCGACTCCCTAAAAAATCTGCGGTGTCTAAGCACATGCTTGAGACGGGACACGAGTTACTACTTAAGGATTGTAGATTAATTAGAAGTGTAAAAAAATCGGAATGCACTTGATGCGTATGAGTCATTGGAAATTGCCAAGAAGAACCCAGATTTATTATTAAATGGAGATGCAGGCCCCATCGGAGATTCGACATTGATAAAATTGTTGGTTGTTGATTTATTTTTCATTTTTGTATAATGTGGGAAGGGGTTTTTGGTCGATATATCGATTTTTATGTTATTTTGCTTGGTTTGGCGGTTTGGGTATTTCTCCTAGGTCCGCGTTTTTGTAAGAAGAGGCTCCGGTTCCTGCATTGGCTGTGAACCTTGCTTGTGAACAGCGATTGAAGGACTGGGAATCTGTTCCACTATAAATTGTACTGACGAACTGTACTGATTATCTGGAATCGTCAATCTTATTTTCTTTTTTGTATAATATGGAAGACCGCTTGGGTTGGTTAGGCTTCTTGACTACCTCAGTGTATTTCATTTGGAGTTTATTCTGGTTGGATGAGCTTTGTGAAAGCGCTGCTTTCGTCCCATTCTAACAAATGTACACTTCACTGTTCGATTGTCGATTGTCGGTACTGATTATCTTATGGCAGGTGATTTAAATTCGAAGCACCCTCACTGGAATTCTATATGCACAAATCAGAGCGGCTCAGTACACTATAGATTTGTGTTAGATCAGATTGGCACTTCCGTCGTCGGTCCCCTTGAAGATACATACTACTGCGATCACTCACCTGTTAGTGATGTTCTTGACATAGCTGTCCTCAAGGGGTTTTTCAAACCATACAACATCTACACAGTAAATGCCTTATCATCTGATCACCCCCCTTTTGCTTTAAATTTCGAGGAGATAAATATCGATCTGAGGGTTACATGCAGGACTGGAAAAATTTTAGGGAACTTTTAAAAGATAGTAGCATTCCATATGAAGATCCAGACAGCAGCAATGACATCGACGAAAATGTCAAAAATGTCACTCGCACCATTCTCATGGCTTCTGATGCTAGTGCTGCTCCAGTTGATTGCAAGCGGCCAGACAATCTTGAACTTCCTCCCTGCATCAGGCAGGCTATTCAGGAAAAAAACACTTACAGAATATTATGGCAACGTACCAGGCTCCCGCGTTTCAAGACGAAGCACAACAAGCTATCACCGAAGGTCAGCGAGCAGATCCAGGACTAACGGAACCAAAGGTGGAATGACAAAATCAAGAGTCTGTCCGTCCAAGACAATTTTCTTTGGAATACTGTCAGGGCCCTTAAAAGCAACAGGGCCATTGAACTACCTCCTCTACTTACAGACAGCGGCGATTTTGTTCGCAGTGACCAGGACAAGGCTCAATCTATCGCTGACTCATTGAAAAGTCAATTTAATACGCCCAAGCAGGACTGTCTGGTTAATATTACTGGTGAAGTCAAAGACGTGTGTGACAAGTTTGGCTTCTCTCAACGCGCTCTTACTCATCCTAATATCATTGGCACCTCTGAGATATTGAACACCATTAAGCACCTGAAAAACAAAAAAGCAGCCGGCATCGACACCATCACCAACAGTGCTATGGAGAATTTGCCTCTTAATGTCGTTTGCACTATCACCAGGATCATGAATGACTGCTGGCTAAACGGTCACTTCCCTTGTACCTGGGAGTACTCAATCATCCTCACTATTCCCAAGCCGGAACTTGATCCTGCTCTTCCCATCAGCTATAGGCCCATTAGCTTACTGCCAGTGCTCTCCAAGGTCTTTGAGCGAACGACTTCTGCGAGGTCCAACGACTTCTGCGAGGTAAACAACATTATTGTTGAAGAGCAATTCGGCTTCTGCACAGCTCACTCCTGTCAGTTCCAGGTATGGACGGATTTGAACGGTCCTCTCAATCTTTCTATGTTTGGTGGTATCGTCTTTCTTGACGTTCAAAAGGCCTTTGATCAAGTCTGGCATGATGGACTCATTTATAAAATGATTACTTGTGGCTTCCCTGATGATCTGATTGCCTTGGTTCGCTCGTTTCTGACAAATAGGACCTTCCGTGTTAAGGTTGGTGTGTCCCTTGCGATGTTAATGCTGGTGTTCCCCGAGGCTCTGTCTTGAGGCCTGCCTTGTTCAATTTCTTTATCCACGACTTTCCTAAGTTTGCAAAGTGAAACTTTATTTGTTTGCTGTCGAAAGATCCATCATGACCTGGGCACGTAATCCAGTCCACTTCATCAGCCGTCTGCAGAAAGCTTTACACCCGTGTGAGAGCTGGTTCTCGAAGTGGCGCTTACAGCTGAATGTTAACAAGTGTAAAGCCATGGTCACACACGCAAACGCAAAAACCCCCCAAGGCTCCTCATCCTATATGGTAGGAAGCTTGAATGGGTTAAAAATTATAAGTATCTCGGAGTTGTGATTGATCCCAAGCTCAAATGGAACGACCATGTCCAATATTCGCTTAACAAGGCTAAGAAAGTGAAATTTAGTCTCATAGCGCTACTGGGGCGAAACAGCACTCTCAGAGTGGACAGCAAAGTCTTGTTATACAAGGTAGTATTTCGTGCCATTCTACTTCACGGTATGCCTGCTTGGGCTTCCATTTGCAAATCGAGATGGAAAGATCTTCAGACCTTCCAGAATGTTACCCTCCGGTCCTTTGCTCAACTTGACAGAAGAGTTGCAAACAATCTCTCTATCTATGAAGATCTAGGGATGACCCACATTGGTTCCTATGTCCAAACACTTCTCCGCATCACACAACTTCTGGATCTTAGCACAAAAGTCACGCGTAACAATAAACTTCAAGAGTTTTTCTTTAAGAAACCGTATGTGAAGTGTCTATATTCTGAATAGCTTTGATGTAAAAAATTTTTAAAAGTGTGAAGTTCTTTTGTAATCATCCTGTACAGTATATGTATTTCGATTTTCTTTGTTACTTGAGTTTCCTTAGTATTTTTTCTCTGACAGATATGATTTCATTTATCTCACTGATTTTCAATAGCAAGCAAATGTTTCAAAGATCTGTTTTAAAAAACAAATAAAAAATTCTTGAGTTTATAAATAACGTGTTGGATTTATTTATTGTCGTTAGCAATTTTACTTTTTGTTAAAATGTTCGAAAAAAAAAGATGAACATTTTCATTAGCAGATTTAATTAATAAGAAAACGTCTTAAAGGAAACAGGATGTGTAAAAAAAATACAGATTCGTTTTTGACTCCAGATTCCTTTACTGAAGCTTAGCATGGTTAGTTTTCAGGAAAAAACTTATAAGTAAAGAAGAAGAGCCAAAAAACTAAAAATCAATAAAAAAATAAAAATAATTGGAAAAAAGGACATCAACCAAAATCTCATGAATCCCTTTTATTCTGTTTATTTTAATTATTTATTTTCAAATTTTTTATTTTGGCTGCTTTTGTTTACTTATAAGGTTTTTCTTATAAGGTAACTCTGCTAACCTTCAGTAAAGGAATGTGGAGGCAAAACCAAAACGAAAAACTCGTTGAAATGGATTATGGCTCTGACCAGGTGGCGTGTGGCCCTTTTATTCTCGTAAACATCAATATTTTCTTATGTTAAATTTAAGGGATCCAATGAATAGGAAGTTGTAGGTGACCTATTGGATTCATCAAAACTGACATATTTGCTTCGGTAACGAAAATTAAAGGGGGGCGGGCGCTCATTTTTTATCCACCCTGTTTATATATATTGACGTAAGGGTTTGAAGTTAGGAATGTCCTACTTAACTAGTTGCTTTGGTTTTAATTGGCCCAGAGTGGTCGAAGTAATAGGGGTGGGAGTTGGAGAGGCCCATCTGATCTATATGGTATATAACTATTCAATGGAGAGTTATTATTTGTGCAGTTTCCTGTACGCCAGGTCTCCAATCCTATGAAATTTGGAGTAAATTGTGAGGGTAACAATCACGGTATCTTTAAAAAAACTTTTAAAATGAAACATACGGCATATCTCATTCATTCAGTAATGATGAGAAACGAAAAAAGATAAGAATGCTTTTCCATTTTCTAAATACTACTTTCAAGAAAATTCATTTTCTGATAAAAACATGGCGGTTAAACAGTGGGTTAAGCATTCAATGTTTACGCTTTTCTCTTGTACACTTCTCGAGTGGATTAAGAATCTCCCAAATTTGTAAGGCTATATCTCTGCAACCCAATAATTTAGAGCAACTTTCTACAAATCGTTATAAAGAGGAAGTTCTAAAGTTTTATTTGGATGCTGAGGGATGTCACTAGGAACGCCTTCGTCACGAAAATAAGAGTTTGTTTTTTTTCTAAGATTTGCGTAGGATGGCAACCGCGTAGTAGAAGACATTTTGTGTTTATTATATTTGCTAAAACGGAATTGGTTATAACCGTTCAAAGTGGGTTTCGTCGCAAGAAACCCTAATCTAACCCCTGCGATTATTTTCTTTGAAAATTTGAACTCCACCGCTCTTCCCACTCCTCCTCCAGCTACTCCACGTCCCGAGCTGGAATAGTTGGATCAATCTCTCTTGGAGCCCGAGCAGTGAGTGGAACGCCATGAAGCAAATGGAGCAAAAAAAAAAAGAATGCTCTAGAGAAACGAGTGGAATTCGCTATCAGACAGCCAGCGATAGATAGGAGCTTTTTGTCGGAGTCTCGTCATGGATACCAAATTGTCAGAGGCCCAACGGAGTTCAGGACGGTTTCGAGGAGAAAATATACCGGGAACCAGCAACGGGATAATGGGCTAAACTGTGTGCGACAAGAGCACGACAACGACGCTTTAAAAAGTAAGCCTAATGCTGTTTCTATCAATACGGGTATGAGCAGCTCTTCAACCATTTTCCCGGAACATTCGACCGTATCAGGCGGGCCTCTGGGTATAACTATTAACTGAAATATACCTTTTGTGCTGCTGCCATTATGAGATGTTGATTTGAGCGATCTGAGCATGTTAAGCACTCGGCTTTAGCAAATAATATAAGAAAAGTAGTCATTTATGTTGAGGAAAATTACTAACAAAAAATTCTAAATAAACAAGCCTCAAATTCAAAATTTAAATTAATTTTACATAAGTTTCAAGAGCCAGGATGATGCGCTTCTGTAAACTACGGTTCCGTATAACTTTATTGAAAATTTTTACACAAAATGTAGAATATAAAATATTTATTTCCTTTAATATATTTAACTAATGTATATAATAATTGTTAGATTACATTGGAAGCGTGCATGATCTACCTTTTAAATTGAATTCAGTTCTTTTTTTTTCCTGTTAATTGCAACAGTCCATATATGTATTTAGCATCATTTTTAGGAAACGAAAACAAAGAATAAGGCAGTTTTCACGAATTAAAGGAGTGTGATCAACACAAAATTGCTTTTTCCATTGTTGCAATCGAAATCCTTCAAGTTACATTCACACTCTAGCTTGAAAAATGAAAATTCAGCATCTACTAATGGCGGACGGAAGTAGCACTTCCCTGCCACTTAATGGTATAATGCCCATTTCGAAAAGGTCTATAGAACTAATATTTTGGTCAACCTAGTTCCTGCCAAAGCAAAGCATCTAACCATGTCACTAATCCATGTGCGGGGTTTTTTTCTGTATGGCCTTGTTATACAGGGTGATTACAAAAGAACTTCACACCTTTAAAAATTTATTACATCAAAGCTATTCAGAATATAGACACACCACACATGGATTTTTAAAGAAAAACTCTTGAAGTTTATTGTGACACAGTTATAGATGTTCAATATCCCCCCCCCCCCCTGTCGTGACCTACACAGCTGAAAGAATGCATTACGGTAGTGATACGTGGGATTGTTGGAGACATGTTAATGCGGGTTTGGGACGAATTCGACTACTGCATTGATGTATGCCGTGTCACGACAGGAGGGCATATTGAACATCTTTAACTGTGCCACAATAAACTTCAAGAGTTTTTCTTTAAGAATCCGTGTGTGGTGTGTCTATATTCTGAATAGCTTTGATGTAATAAATTTTTTAAAGTGTGAAGTTCTTTTGTAACCACCCTGTATTTCTCCTCAATGGCCAAGGAAGGCTGGACTGTGTTTAAAAAATAGACTCGACCGAGGCTTTTCGTTTGGCGAGCTGGTTAAGTGATTAACAAGGTAATTTCGTTTTTTTGAGCTTCAGCAGCGTAGCTGGCTTCTCGTTTGGTTCGTCGTTTTGTTTCGAAGGATAATTGCTCACGAGGTAAGTTTTCTTTTGTCGGAGATTCCCTTCCGGGGTGTTGCTAAGAATTTGTTCTGTGGAGAGGCAGTTTTAATGTTTGATTTCTTCATCTCTCTGCCTAATTGCGTATTGAGAGGCAGCAGTGACAAAAGAGGAGGATTTTTTTTTATCTTTGTGAACATTTGGTGTGGTTTGATAGAGCCGGGCCGTGTTTATCCTCGCTATCTCTCTTGTATCTGGTGGACCTGTATTTTTGCCAGATCTAGATTTATTAATCTGAACTTTTTAGCTGTAAGAGACTTTAGTTTAGCCGACTGTTTAATGCTTGCTTTATTTTTATATACCTTAGCCAAGACAAATATCGGCTACTCCTGTCTAGTGGCCCATTCAATTCCATTGAAAATGTTTACGTAATGATGCTATGTGTTTTTAGTGAGAAATCAAATGGTGAGAAGAATAGATAATGCAAGTTTATTGGACTAAGATTTTCAATCTCTACTCTTGCGTAGCGTTTTTGTAAGGAGGAGTATTTTTCTTCTTTCCATTTTGTTAGACATGATCTTGTTGTTGTATTTATTACGGAAATACTTATTGCTAGCTCTTGTTAATAATTATTTATTTATTGTTCAATTCTTTTGATTGGTGCTCCAATCCAGGGGTTGGCAGCTTAATATATTTAATTCTTAAGCTGTAGCATTTGCATAAATTTGTTGTATTTACATATTCTTATGCCCGTATTTCTGTTGGTTAAATATCACACGCACTGTGCTTTAGTTAATTTTTATCCGTGATATACACAAAATATCAGTGAGTTTTCCACCACTACATTGGATCGCTGCAGTTATTCTTGTTTTGAGTTCGTCAATCTGTAACACCGGACATGCTGCAAAGAAGGTGGGATGAATTTGATTACCAAGTAAATATATTCGGATTACTCCTGGCATTCACATTGATCATTTATGAAGTTATTCAAAATGAAACTTTAGAATGTAGTCTTAGAATAATCAATCGAGGTAATTTTTTTTTGTTTCGTATATATGGCTTTTCAAAGTTGGGATATTCTTTCGTAATCTTTATATTTGACTTACCGTTCCATAGTCAAAGTCAGTGAACCGGTCCTTTACGGGATGTAGATACGTAGCAACCCAAGTTATATAGATAGGTATTGTCGAAAGATCTAAAGATAATTTCTGTTAATTTCTTATGTTAATGCTGATAATCAAAAAAAATTCTTTCAAGACTTACTTGTATGCAAAGTTATACAGTATCCATGCCTTGTTGGAACCCGTAAAAATGTTGTATTTAGATCATAACTCCACTCAGCCTTTTAAGAGCAGATAAAGGAGAAAACCATAAATTATAATACAGAATGTCCACAAATGATTGTTCTGATTTCATGATTTTATTGTTGGTGTAATACTCAACATATCATCACGAAACTTGGCAGATACATAGAACAACTCGTCCAGTTTTTTTTTGAAAAATGTTCGGCAAATTTATCTTTTCGTTTCCGGTCGTGTCGGAAATGATGATCAAGAAAGCTGCCATGGCCTCCACGCTCCCCTGATTTAACCTTTTGTGACTCGCTTGTATGAGGGTATTTGATGGACTTAGTATTCGCGCAGCTGGTGTTTGAACTGGGGACTGTCAACTTGAGCAATAGATCGGTCATACGAGCCAGATAATGGCAGATCAGCCGCGTAATATTAGTACAAAGTAAGTCCATCAAATACCCCCATACAAACAATTCACAAGGAATTAAGTCATAGGAGCGTGGAGGCCATGGCAGCTTTCTTGCTCATCATTTCCGTCACGACTGCTCCATCAATTTTGCAGCTGTAGCCCTCAAGCGGCCGCAAACGAAAACATAGATCAGCCGGACATTTTTCAAAAAAAAGCCTTGGCGAATTCCTCTATGTATTTGCAAACTTTCGTAATGTTAAATAATACACCTACAATAAAATTATGAAACCGCGACAATTTTTTGTGGAAACCCTGTACATAATATTTTGATTTGGTAAATAATGATTTAAAATTTTTATTTTTCTTAGCACTATTATTATATAAACTAAATGAATATTATCAACATGCATCATTAAAATAATCACACGGAAATTGATAAAAATGTACGGAGGTTTCACCTAAAGTAAAGCCCAGCTATTTTTCTCTTGGTCCGTAACATTAAATGAAAACTGCATAATAAAAAATGAAAATAGAAATAACAAACATAGAAGAGTGAAGATGTGGAGATCTCCATTCTTCCCAATGGATAGCATAAATGTTGTAATCTATTTAATAAGAGGGAATCTAATTTAATAGAGTTAAATCTAATAAGAGTTTCTGAATAATTAGCGTTAGAAAATAACTGAAATTTTGTTCCTGGAAAAAGAAACTAAAGATGAACACTCGCCAAAGTGTTTGTGTACTATATCGAAGCTGAGGCTCTTGATAGCAGCACAATTAGTCACTGGCACCAAAAGTCAAGTGTTTATGAACGTGTAAAAACTGAGCTGCATTTTCTTTGTGCATCTATAAAGCCCAGCCAGTTGAACTGATCTACTGGTAAATACAGTGTGTCTCAAAAAATGTACTAACACTTTGTTTATTCAGGTGCAACTAATATAACAGAATGGCAGGAGATCAACTTAGCTTTAGAGAGAGAAAGTTTGCCCATAAATGTTATTGGATGACCGAAAACGCCAGGAAAGTGCAAAGACGGTTCAGAATGGAGTTCGATAAACCGCCACCAACGCACCGGACCATTGTTTGCTTCAGAGATAAATTTGAAACAGATGGAACCGTTCACAACGACAACAAGAAACGTTCTGGACGACCATGGACAACCACCAGCCCTTGGAAAGAAGAGCAGGTGCATGAAACCCTCATTCAATCTCCACAGAAATCTCTACGAGAAACGGCTCGGGAGACACACATCTCAAAAGATAGCGTCCATCGCATCTACAAGTGTCTGCGCGAACATTTGCGAACATGATTGTTTAATTACATTTGTCTTCTGTAATTCAAGCTTTTGAACTTGTCTTTATGTTTTTATAGTCATTCAAAGTGTTAGTACATTGTTTTGAGACACCCTGTATAACGATTACCTTAAAGATGGAAAGACTATAAATAGGAGACATAAGAAAAAAACCGCTTTTTCAAAAGGTCTTTATACATATTAATGTACAGTCTTGTGCAAAAAGGTTTTTACCTGCTCCGTAGGAACTGAGCTTACCGGATGTTGATCAACTGCAAAATACTTGCAAGTACTTTTACTGAGAGTCAAGGCAGACTGACTGTTCCTTTCCCTTCTGAATGAAAATAGGGTAGCAGGTACGAGGGAGAATCAAATGAAAACCGCAATAGTGCCATTAAAAATCTTTTTTTCTTTTTAGATGTTTGGAAATTTGCAGGCACAGTCCTTGACGTCTTTTCGAGCTGGTAATACGAAGCAGTGTCGGTAGATGAGGTTGGACCTGAGTAACAGCGGATTCAAGATGGCGGCACCGCTACGCAGTTGTACCAAGGAGGAGTTATTCGATTTTTATGAAGTGAAGGTGTGAAACTAGTTGATATTCGCCGAAAAATGAAGACAAAGTATGGGGATGAAAGCTGGATGCACCACTTTCAACTGGAGACGAAACGTGCAAGCAAAGAATGGCAACATTCTTCTTCGTCGAAACCAAAGAAGTTTCGCAGATAGCCCTCTGCTGGGAAAGTCATGTTGACTTTATTCTGGGATAAGCATGGTCCTATTCTGGAGCAGTAGTTGCTCCCAGTACCACGTTGCCAACTACTCGAACTTCTCAAGCACCATTTGAAGCTAGCAATACGCACACATCGAAGGGGATTGCTGAGTGCAGTTGTTTTACTTCAACATAATATCGCCCATCCTCATTCTGCTCGTGCAACAATGGAAACGATCGACGGCCTAGGTTTCAAGTGCCTGTCACATCTGCCATACTCGTCAGATCTGGCATCGTCAGATTACTATATTTTGGTCCATTAAAGGAGAACCTTGAAGAGCAGAAGTTCAAGACTGATGAAGATGTGCCATCGGCGGTGCACAAGTGGCTACAGCGTAAATTTTGCGGTAGACCGAAAGACTTTTCCTTACGCGGTATTGAAACATTTCCTATCCGATAGCGTAAATGCATTGAACATGGAGGGGCCTATTTTGAAAAATAATGTAAAGCAAACATTCTCTCTGCAGTAAAATAGTAGAAAAAACTTAATTGCGGTTTTCTTTTGATTCTCCCTTGTATAAGCTTGGGATGTGCTATTCGCGTGATCAATTATGACTTAAGTCTAAACCTTTATGCAGTAGACTGTACTTGTCACTATACCTTTACCGTAGTCAATATGCATTCATATCAGCGCAAGGAGAAGTTGATGCTGGTATTCGGATAAGCTTCCTTATCGTTTTGTTTATTTTTGAGAGCAACTGAAATTAAACTCATTTAATCGATGATATCTTTCTGAATTTACAGCATATTTGCTTAGACTTTGATAAAAGTAGCTCTATAGTTGGCTAATTAACTATACAGAGGACATTTTTAAACTTATTAGTGCGTAGTTAAGCATCTATCTTCTATCTTTATATATAAAGAAGGATGTTTGTGGGTCTGTTTGTCTGTGGGTCTGTATGTTTTTTATACAAATCTACAGTTTTATTCCGATCTTGATAAAATTTCGCATACATGACCTTCAAAGCACGAGGAAGGTCACTGTCTACCTCAGATTTCGGAAAAATAATAAATATCGATAAAAAATCGATATTCATGGTTATGGCAAGGCATATTAATGAGAAATATCTCATGACCAACAATGCAAGGCAAAGTTGGTACAACAATAGGTATCAACAATGGTATCAACACGCAATTCACAAACGCTCTGCATGAACCAACAATATATATCTCATGACTAACAATGAAAGGAAAAGTTTGTGCAAGTGTAATTATCCCGGGCAACGCCGGGTACCTCTTCTAGTTATCTATATCTTCTATATATATAAAGAAGGATGTTTGTGGGTCTGTCTGTGGGTCTGTGGGTCTGTTTTTTATACAAATCTACAGTTTTATTCCGATCTTGATGAAATTTC
>JAHWFO010062914.1:538886-570635 GCA_023313115.1 Rhysida immarginata
TTCAACACAGCGAGAGAAGAGTGGAAATTGCAACAACATCAAGTGTACATCTGAAGTAAGATTATCTGAGTAAGAAATTATTGGAGCGGTCCATCCATTGTGAGCCTTTAAAAAGATTTTTTTCGAATTTTCATTAAGAATTTTTCCTGTATTAATTCTAAGCATTTTCATGTGTTTATTTTTAAGATATTGCAAAATTTAATTTAATTTTTTGTGATTGTTCTGTTTACATCCCAAGTGTAATAATCCCGGGCAACGCCGGGTACCTCTTCTAGTATATAAAGAAGGATGTTTGTGGGTCTGTGCGTCTGTGGGTCTGTGTGTACGTTTTATATACAAATCTACAGTTTTATTCCGATCTTGATAAAATTTCGCATACTTGACCTTCAAAGCATGAGGAACGTCACTGTCTATCTCAGATTTCGGAAAAATAATAAATATCGATAAAAAATCGATATTCATGGTTATGGCAAGGCATATTAATGAGAAATATCTCATGACCAACAATGCAAGGCAAAGTTTGTACAACAATAGGTATCAACAATGGTATCAGCACGCAATTCAGAAACACACTGCATGAACTAACAATATATATCTCATGACGAACAATGCAAGGCAAAGTTTGTGCAACAATAGGCCCATTGTGTTCGCATCAACAATGGTATCAACGCGCAATTCACCAATAACAATGAGCACAGAATGATGATGTAATATAAAAGCAATTTTTCCAAGAATTATAACAGTGAACATAAAATGATGATGTAATATGGATAAGTTTCAATATGTAACAATGCAATTCAGGCTTTTCTTAGAAAAGAGAGTTCTTAGTACTTAACAATTTCTTGATAATCTGTAAAAATGATGAGTGACTGGAGATAATGGAGAGTTAGCAGACTATTGAGAAAGAGTGGAAAGACGAGAGAGGAAGCACTCCTTTAGCTCCGTGATGTATTGTGCAAATCGGAAGCAAGTAAATAGAAGAATCGGCGACCGCTAGAATGCACAAAGTGATGAATGGCCAAGTTTTGCTTCAACATATCGAGAGAAGAGTGGAAAATGCAACAACACTAAGTATACATCTGAGGTAAGATTACGTGAGTAACAAATTATTTAGACTAGCAGTGGCATCCTTGGAGATGTCCAGCACCATTGTGAGCCTTTAAAAAGATTTTTTTCGAAATTTTCATTAGGAATTTTTATTGTATTAATTCTAAGCATTTTCATGGGTTTATTTTTAAGATATTGCAAAATTTAATTTAATTTTTTGAGATTGTTCTGTTTACATCCAAGTGTAATTATCCCGGACAACGCCGGGTACCTTTGCTAGTTTAGTATATATTTCATCAAATATTTAATATTTTTATAAATTCTGCAAGGTTATTCTCTACTGTAGTTTGTCAAGTTTCCTAAAACTGGCGTTGCATTGGATTGAAAATCCTGCATGTTAAAAACAAAAAATTTCGATTATTTTAAAGAAACTTTACCTCTCCATGAAATATGTGCTATTTCCATATATATTGACATCCTCGTAATCATACGTTACAATTACAACCCATTTCAAGCATTATTTTTTACGAGGCGATCCCAAATATTATTTATTTGTTCAATTTGTTGCTGGTCCCCAATTTATCTTCGGGATAAATCCCTTGCTGTAAAGGATAATTCTTCAAGTATTTTTCTAGATATTCGATAAAACGTCTAAAATCGAAAGTGTCCAAATTCTTTTTGATAGACAGTGTATATATCGTTTATTAAAAAGAGTGAATCCTGAAGATTGCAACTGAATGTTGGTAAGTCAAACGGTATGTACCTCAAAAAAATGTAAGCAGCCATTCAAGCCGCTCGTTTTATACGACAAGCACGGCAGACTGGGTAGATAAAAACAATTAGCTTAGTGTGTTCATGGACACTAATCTCTGCTGGAACCATCACATAAGAAAGCAAAAAGAGCCATGTTCAGTCTGATTTATCTTATTGGCTGGAACAGTGTCTCTGCATCGAGAACAAGCTACTACTATGATTATTCGGACCATTCAGCTATACGACATGCGAGCGTGGACAACCAAATGCAGGAGTAGACGGAGTGAGATTAAATCGTTTCAGAATGTTACACTAAGGACAGTTGCCTAACAAGGCAGGAGACATACTGGCAAATTTGTTCAAGACCTTCTGAAGAAAATGCTAGAGAAAATGAAGTGCCATAGCAACGACTTAAAGACATTGACTTTGAAGCACTCCCTGGATATCAAGTTTCAGGATTAACATCGTTTCTTTCCCGGATAACTGAGTAATATAATACAGCAGACTCTCGATTAACCGGGATCGGATTATCTGGGAAGGCACTATCATTTCATTTATCACAAAACAGTGAAGTAAACTACTATACTTTTCAATTTTTTTGCTACAAGTATTTTTTATTGTTTTTTTGTATTAGACGCACTAACTATAAAACTAAATATTGTAATAATAATATTTATGGTCTTATGTTGTAATAATTTTACGTTTTCTATAATTTTCTCAAAATTTTTCTTCAAAATTTGATTGAATTCGATTATCTGAGATATTCGCTTATCCAGGACGAGGCATTTCCCGACCATATTATTTATGGAGAGTCTACTGTGTCTCTCTGGTAGACATAGAATACGTCTTGTGTTTCGAGGCCGGGTGCCACGCTTAAATCTTGAATGCCACGAAAAGTGCTGATCACGAAAACTTTAATAACGTGAAAACTATTAATAATAGAAGAAGAAGGATATTGCGGTCGATGGAGTATATAAAACATAGCATGTTTCAGACAGACTTCTTGCTGAGGTCATCGGCAGTGCAAAGTTGAATCAGAAAATCTGCTCTATGGCGGACATTAATTTAGACTAGCTCCGGCTTCCTATGGGCGTCATTTGTTTTATCTTTCTGTGCTTTATAAAATAGCCTAAAACTCTCATACGGTTGCGCTGAAGATACGGTTTAGAGAAACCTCCCTATTTAATAGCGCTGAAGATATTTGAAATTCGCGAAATTTACAGAATTTTCAAATTTATGCCTAATAAACACCAGCAAATTTACAGAAACCGTCACAAGAAAACAGATCATGGGACGGGGAATCCCTGAAGACCCGGATGTCTGATGTAGAGCATCAATGGACTCAGCAGGAACGCCAAGGTGAACTATATAGCTCGATACAAATGCGCCAGTAATTTCCACTGCTCAGTTTGACGCAAATACCTTATCAGCAGAAGACCACCAGGTCCAGCGAGAATGGAATGTGGAGAGGGTATGTTCCCAAAACATCAGGGGCACCACCCTGTACTTTCAGTTCTCGCTGGATCACCCCCTCCACATTCCGTTCTTGCTGGATCCCAGAGGTGCTGCTCATGTGATTGCTGACGTCCCAGGTGTACTCTTTGTACAATGGGGTTGGTAATGTTTTAATTACCTTTAATTAATGTGGTTTAACTAATTCATTAATTAATTTTTATTTACCATTGAATTTCGTTGATTTTGGTTTCTCTATTGGGGTGGGGGTTCTATTTGATTACTTTTTGATTGAGATTCCAATCTTGGGCATAGTCACTCATCTGGCTGATGATGACATCTTGATAAATCACGTGATTGTGGGCAAGTATAGATGCTCTGAGGCTCAGAATTAATTTCATAATTCTTGGTTATACCATGTGTGGCTGTTAAGGGTCCTGGTTCTCAATGCAAAAGGGGTCTTAAGTGAATTTGTCTCAAAATAACCCATCCCCCTCCGATTTTTTATAAACACCTTGATGCAGGGTATGGTGACCATACCGGCATCTCAAGTTGATTGCCTAATTACTAATGATTTATTATTTCTAGAGCAACCAAATTTTTTCAAAGATGCTTTACACTCTCTTCTAATTAACTATTTCTGTTTCAGGGTATATTGTCTGTTTATTAATTTTCTGATACTTGGTGCATTGTTTCAACTGACTGCTGACAACGCTGATCTAATGAATTAAAGGGATGGCAATTGACATTGTAAACTTTATAAATATAGTTGTACACTGCAAAAGGTTTTTATTTTGGTATAGGCAATGGAGGAAGTATTTTCCAACCCTTGAAACCCGGCTGGGTTTGGTATTGTGCGAGGTTTAGCTTTACAAGCAATTCATTCTGAAAAAGAGACTGGTGAATGGTTTAAGTGGTGTTCTAGCTTACACACTACATAAACTTGTTCGATATCGTTTTCCATACAACCGTATGAGAGTTTTCTCCATTCGACCAATTTCAAGTTGATCTAGTGGGCATATCGAGTCTGTCAAAACAGAATGATCGGTATAAATTCCTCCTTACCTGCATCGATGTTTTCTCTGGCTTTGCATGGGTTGTCCCACTAAAAATGAAGAAAGAGCAGGTGTTTCAAAAAGCCTTTCATAAAAATTTTCACTGATGGCTAGGGGCCGCTAAGAGTAAACAGTGATAAAGGGAAGGAGTTATTAAATAAACATGCCCAAGACTATTTTAAAGTATTAACATTAATTTCTTTCCAACGGAATTTGATGTGAATGCTGCAACAGCCAAAAGCTTTAACTGTATCTGAAAATCGAGATGTTTAATTATGTTATGTATTCCAACACACGTAGGTACATCGACGTATCACCTGATCTTGCACTGAGCTACAACATCGTGTTCATAGATCGCTGCGTATTGTACCATCTGAAGTTACTGATCGAAATGCCTCAGCTCTGTGGTTGAAAACGAGGAGATATTATACAGCAGCTCCACAAACAACTCCAAGGCTGTAGATTGGAGATCACGTACGTATTTCAAAAGTGAAAAACATATTCAATAAGAGTTATCTACCTAATTGGACTGAAGAAGTGTTTGAAGTTTCAAAAATCGTCTTTAGAAAACCTGTTGTGTATAAAATAAAAGATTACAAAGGTGCTGAGATTGCAGGAGTTTTGTATGAATAGGAGTTAGAAAAGGTGAAAACGCCAGAAGTCTTCAACATCGAGAGAATTATTTGAAGGCGTACAAGGCGTGGCATTTGTAAAGCTTTTGTGAATCGGCAGAGTTACCCAGACTTTATGAACAACTGGGTTCGAGAGACAGATCTTTTAAACGTTTAACAAGGCCTGCTCTGTGTCAGTTGTGTTCGTGATTCGTCATCATGTATGAAGACACAGATTTCTACGTTACTTTACCCTGAAATACTGAAACGGATGACAAAAAACAGCCCAACACAACAGCTCGTTTTATTAAGTGACTGCCACGAATGCTACATTTCCAAAGTCGATGGGAGGTTGCGTTAACAGAAATGCATTTTCCAGCCCCTTTCAAGAACATTACAGCTGTAAACAACATTTTTAAAATTGGTTTTAAGGTTGATCAAATCAACAATCAAATTGAATTCAACATTATTCCACCTGGTAGAAATCCGACGCTCTCGTCTTTCATACTTGAAGTTGAACTGGTTTTACAAGCATATTTAAAAGATGTCCTCTTTTACTACAACAACACTTCTGCGCAAGATATTGCTATGAGCTTACCCTCAAATGTAGGGATTCGCTTTAATACACCTGAATTCTGCAATATTTTTAATCTTTCGCCAAATACATTCTTTGAGGAGCATTTCTCTCTATCTCTAGATTACAATGCACAGTTTAAGTGGGTGTCGGCTTTTATAGTCATGTTAATGTATCCCAAGAACCCCTCTTCATACAAAATGGTTGTTGAATTTAAGAGTACCAAATTACGAATTGATTGATGCCTTCAATTTTTTAAAAGGCAGTCTTTGAGCACCGATATCGAGACAAAGTTTAATGATCTTGCACATTTACAAGTTACACAGAAGACTTCATTGAAATCCCTGCTGGTAGCCAGTGTTGGTTTTCATTGAAATCCCTGCAGTCGACGGCTTCATCAGCTGCATTATTTATGACCCATGTTACCCTCCAGAACAACTCATCTTAAAAATTCCTGGGGGTATTACCATAACCGAAGAGATGTTGTCGAAGCTCTCATTAAATTGATTCCCCAGGAAGAATGGGCATTTTACATTATCAATCTCACACCCACCAAATGTTTTCATTTCAGTTGCTCAGAAGGTCGATATATTAGATTCAGCGAAAGCCTGAGTTGCACATTATGTTTAAAGACAGTTCTCTGTGGAGCTCGAAATAGGCGAAGGCTTGACATCAATCGACCTTACAAAAGACATACATGGTTATTATCTGTATACAGACATCATACAACCTCAAGTCATTCGTAACACATTTAGTCCCACTCCTAAGAATCATTCCCGCTTGGCATGCTAGAAGAGAAGTGATTTATCAAACTTTTCATTCACCTGACTACTTTCCATTAAGTAAAAACGTCATTGACATGATTGAAATTGCTGTTCATTCAGTTCACAGTGATTTGCTCTCGTTTATATTTGAGAAAACAGTTGTGAAATTGCATTTTCTAAAGAAACTGCCACAGAGTGAAATTAGGTTCTTTTAATACCCCTCAACAATACACATAAAATGTCTCAAGATGCACATTCCCTACAAACCAAGAGGCCATTTCACATTACTATTTAAGTGAGAAGAGTGGTGGCTTACTTGTGTTTAGAGGAACCATGTTTCAGAGAGGCAATGGAATCTGCTCTGCATTTTCCAATCTGTTTCACTTTGCTACGCCGCTACTCAAATCTATGGGTAAAATTCTCGGTTGCCTTGCTTTAAGAGGAGGCATGTCCGCTTTTAATGATGTGATACAAGGTCAAATTCTCAAGCATTCATTGTCATCACGAATGAAGGAGGCGAGTGATAATGCCCTCCAGGAAATGGGTGCCAGAGTTCAGAGGGGTAAAGGAAGTGCTGAAAGACGAATTTCTTCAACACCTACTCAATCGTCTGTAAAAAGATCTAGAAACAACAGCTTGAAATCATTTCCTGTGCCCTATTAAAGACAAAAAGGTCGTGATCAATGTTCAACAAAGCCGAAAAGAGCAATAAGAAAAAGACAATGAAGAAGGAGACAACAGTAAGAAACACGAATTCTGTTTTAAACATATGACCTTTAGCATTGGTTTTCTCCTGAAACCTACCTAATCATGTCCTCGATGATACATCAGATGAGCACGGAATACCTCAACAGTGATCTTGAAATTTTTTCTATTCCTCACAAAAGCGGTCAACAAAACAAGAACCAGGTCACAGGATACCAGCCGACAGCCATCATCAGTCAAGACGGACCTATCAAATTCCTTGTACCTGGTTTAGTGTTTTTTACATAGACCTCGATCAAACTACGTTGAATTTAGAAGTCGCTATCAATAAAGGTGAAGGGTTATTACCGTCTTATGATAAACAGGACCAGTAAACCTTTTCTTACCCTCTATATTCCCTCAAGTGGACTGTTACCTGGGTGATGCATTAGTCAGTGAAAGCAAAAACTTATACCCTTACAGAGCTTTTTTTGAAACTCTTTTGAACAGTTTCTTCCCTCTAAACAATCGCAGCTTACATCAGCTGGTTATTGTAAAGACACAAGTGGGAAAATGGCTAATGCTAACGATACAAACAACGGGTTTATGTTACGCAAAAAGCTCACTTGAAATGGCGTTTACTAGTTGGAAGGGGCTCTCTATTTAGACATACTGTTAGAGTTGGTTACTGCTAAATTCTTCAGACTTAGCAGACTGAGTTGGATTTCAGACTGAGACTTTAGAGAAGAAATCAAAACTGTATTCTGATGTCTGGCGAGGTAACACTAATTATGAGATCACAATCGTAAGAACAACACTGAACACTGAGAGAGTTAAATTTAACATAGCACACAATGACTCTACAAACCACTCATATGAAATGAGATCGTTGAAATTGCAGCCGCCACTAAAAATCACGTCAAAGAGAATTTTATTGCAGGCCAGATTCCGACCCACTTGATTTTTGCATTTACAATGAATGAAGCACAGAATGGTTCTATTACTTCAAATCTGTCCAACTTTCAACATTTCAATATATCTTTTTTCTCACTGTCATTAGATACTCAAACAATTCCTTTGCACACAATGACGCCAAATTTTGCAGCTGGATCTTACCTGAGAGAGTTTGGTCACTCCATGTAAGCATTCAGGATTTGTAAAAAGACAGATGTAGATGTCACACAGTTTGATTATGGAGACGGTTACACATTTTTTGCCTTCAATCTTTCGGGGACCAGAATTATTATACAGATGGATACAATCTTATACGCAACAGTTCACTAAGTGTTGAAGTTCAGTACTCTGAAGCTTTAGCTAACTCTGTAAACCTGATTGCCTATTGGTTTGCAGAATCTCCTGGAAATCAATAAAGAGAGAAACGTAAGCTTTGATTTCACAAATTAGTTTCAAGGTACATGCAACAGCTATGAGAGCTCTCGAGAGAGACCCCTTCACTTGTCCTCTGGTACGAGATGTTTTCCCCACTGATTTGTTAGCGTTTTTCAATCTTCTTTGCTCATAGCTAATACAGACAATTCCAGTAAACCAGGCACTCACTGGATGGCATTCTTTATATCCTCAGTAAAACAAGCATGCATCTGCGATTCTTTCGGAATGTTTCCCCAAGAATAATTCCACTTATTCATGGCAACACACACTGAAAAACGGATCTGCAACACGAGAATATTCCAACATTCAGCATCTGACAAATGTGGCAATCACTATTTATGTTCCTGAAATTAGCTATATTCATTTGTTAAATACGTATAGTAATAACGAGCATTTACCAAATTATTTGTATTTTGTCTTGTTTTAATTCGTGCGTGAAAGGGTTAAGTGAAGCTAAGATTAAGGAAGGTATATTAGTTGGTCCTCAAATAAGAAATTTATTTCGAGATGATAATTTTGACTCTGTTTAGGAAGGTAAAGAAAAAAAAGCTCGGGACGATTTTCACCTTGTCGCAACTAATTTCTTCGGAAATAAGAGGAGTGAAAACTATGCTGAACTTACTGAAAATATGTTATCATCATACCAAAAACTGGGTTGTAACATTTCCTTGAAAATCCACTTTTTGCATTCTCATTTGGACTTCTTTTTGGACAATTGTGGGGCTTTTAGCGATGAACATGGGGAGTGCTTCCCTCAAGACATCGCAAATATGGAAAAAAGATATAAGGGCAAGTAGAACGTTTCAATGTTGGCAGATTATTGTTGGACTATTTGTCAAGATGTTACAGAAGAAGAATACAAGAGGGCAGCGAAAAATCACGTCGCAATTCTGATAATGAATAGAAGAACCGTAGGATTTCTTCTAATTTTTGCAAAAGAATTGTAATATGTTTTTATAAAAAACGGAAACTAATTTTAAAATTATTATTTTTGTATTCAGCATGTGAAAATGAATAAAAAAAAGCTACTTTACCTGATAAATACTTTTTACAGTCAAATTTTGTAGTCTAGTGTTATTTGTTTTAGTTAATTTCTGTATTCATTTGTTCAAATAAAGTTTTTGAATTCAGAATGAATTTGTGTTTGTCTGTGTTTTCTTTTTAATGCCTAATATATTACACAAGAACAGGTATTTTTCGCATTTAATTGAACTTTATTAAAAATTTTTACAGTTTATAAAAATCTTAAAGACAGTATTACAAATTGAATTTTTCACATAAATTTGGTATCAATTGTATACCAACCAATAGGTGTCATGACGTTTTGATGAACCATATGAAATTCTGATACTGGCAATGGGCAATCAAGTTCACAGACTTAGTAAATCTTCAGAGAAGTAAATTTCAACACTTAGCATACCATTGCGTATATGACTCTACTGATCTCTATAATAATTCCGGTTCCCTGAGAGACTGAAAGCAAAAAATATGTAACCATCTCCATATGAAACTGAGGTACATCTACATTTCTGCATTCTTTTAAAACCCTAAGTGTTTTCATGGAATGAACAAATTCTCTCAGGTAAGATCCAGTTGCAAAATTTGGCATCAGCAGGTGTAGAGGAATTGTCTGAGTATCTAATGAGAGGCAGAAGAAAGATAGATTGAAATTTTGAAAGTTGAACAGATTTGAAGTAAAAGAACCATTCTGTGCTCCACTCGTTGTAAATGCAAAAATCAAGTGGGTCGTAATCTGGCCTGTAATTAAGTTCTATATGACGTGATTTCTAGTGCCGGCTGCAATGCTAGACAATCTCATTTCAATTCGCCGCTAGCATAAAATATATTATTGGTATGCATATTCTTTGCGTGCGCTAATAACGTGGCCATGTTAAATTTAACTCTCGCAACGTTCAGTGTTGCTTGTCGGACTGTAATCTGATAATTGGTGTTTCCCTTGTAAGACATCAGACGTCATTTTGATCGAGATTTTTGCATAACATAAACTTGTTGTTTTATATCGTCAGCATTATCCATTTTCCCACTTGGCTTTTTGCAATACCAGCTGTTATGTGCGGTGATTGTTTAGAGGCATGACCAAAGTTCAAATGAGTTGTACCTATGTGTGTTGGAATGTGAAAAATACTTAAACATCTGGGTCTTTAAGATACGTTTAAATCTTTCAGCTGTTGTGACTTTCACATTAGATTCAGTTGCAAACAAATTAACGTTTACTACTTTAAAATAGTCTTGAATGTGTTTATTTAAAAACACCTTCCCTTTATCACTCTTCACTTTTTGCAGCATCTGACCATCAGTGAAAATTTTTTGAAAGCTTTTTGAAGCGCTTGCCCCGTCTTCATTTTTAGTGGAACAATCCATGCAAATCAAAAGTAAACATTGATGCAGGTAAGGAGAAATTTACATCCATCATTTTGTTTTGACAGACTTGATAGGTCCACCAGATTAATTTGAAATTGGTGAAATGGAGAAAAAACTCTCATAAGGTTGTGTGGATAACGATGTCAAACAGGTCTATGTTGTGTATAAGCTGGAACACCACTGGACCTTTTCCCAGAGGATGTTTTGGGAACACACCCTCTCTACATTCCATTCTCGCAGGACCTGGTGATCTTCTGCTCTTATCTGATGACATTAACATTTCAACGTCGATTGATAGAATTCAACCCATGTAGTACCATAATGAGCCATAACCGTTAACATTAACACCATCTTCATCAAATCTGGTTTATGTAAGGAGCAATAAATATGAAACAATCTGGGACACAAATTTCATATATCATTTTATATTTATAGATAAATTTTAGTTTGATAAGGACTTGAAGCACCCCATAACGATAGCGTGATAAGTTTGTGCCATCAGTTTCATTAGTCCAACGTGAATGATTTCATGCTGTATAATCATTGTAGAACAAATTTAAAACTATTTGGCACACAGGGTGTAGTATCTTATGTAGATGCTACATTACATTTACATGCTCTTAGCTTTTTGAATAAACATTTTATACAACATAAATGAAATCGCTTACTACATTGGATGGTAGTAATATAGATTTGATGTTTGCACAAAGTATTGATTCTAATCGGTTAAAAATTGTACCATTTATTTTATCCTAGACCAGTGATTCGGAAGTTGTGAATGCGTTATAATTTATGTTTGGTTAAAAATTTATGATATATCGCAAGTATATTCGTTGTTTGAACATTTTATGTCTAAAACTAAATTCCTTAAATTGTGTTGTATAAATCATTTCGTATTCGCCATGTAGCCAAGACATATTCTCCGACTTAACTAGCGGACAAGTGTCCCAACACAGCCCCGTACAATTTTTATTGCTTCTTTCCTTCTTTCTTCGTTCTGTGTCTTCCTTATTTCTTCTTTTCTCTTTTTAGGCTATCAATTGACAATCTTAGATTACAAGTTGATTTATGTGGAGGACAAATTGGATCCGTTACTTACACTGAAGAGCTAAAACATTATGACCACCTACTCAATAACGCATTGCATCAGCTTTGGCCTGCAAAACAACTGCAACTCATCTTGGCATGGATGCCACAAGTTCTTGGTAGATGGCTGGAGACAGGCTGTACCAAATGTCTAAGCAGCGGTCACGCAAAGTCGAGAAATTCCGATATGGTGATGTTTGGGTTCTGAGCTGCCGCTCCATGAATCTCAAATATGCTCTATTGGATTAAGATCTGGCTAGTTAGGTGGCCAGCGCATTAATTGGAATTCATCCTTATGCTCCTCGAACCACTCCAAAACAATTCGAGCCATGTGACATGGGGTGTTGTCCTGCTGGACGATTCCATTTCCAGTTGGGAAGACTGACGCCATGTGAGGGTGCAACTGGTCTGCCATGATGTTCAGATCGTCCGCAGCTTTCATGGTCCGTTCTATCACAACTGCAGGTTCCAGAGCCGCCCATAAGAACGTCATCCAAAGCATAATACCACCACTACTACCCTGTGTATGGCCTGCTATACAGGGGGGAGGAAATATTCACCTGAAAGTTGGCGTACCCATTGTAGGCATACCTGACGATGACGCTTGGTGAACAGAGTCACACAAATAGGATGTCTGCTGTGCAGTCCCATATCCAACAGTGTCCGCTGAACTGTGTTCTGAAACACTTGCACTTTGACCTGCATTGTATTGGGCTGTCAGCTGAGCTGCAGTATGGCACCGATTTTGCTTTACCAAGCGGGACAGTCTTCAACATCCTTTTACTTTGATTATGCATGGGCGTCCAATACGTTGGTGTTTACTGCTGTTTTTACTGTCGTTTATCCACTTTGCATAAAATACTAACAACGGCAAATCGTGAACAACGTATCAGTCATTTCAGAGATACTCGTTCCGAGTCTTCGGGCCATTACAATCTGCCCTTTATCAAATTCACTTAGATCAGCAGCCTTTCCCATACTTCGCAAAATTAAGTGCAAGACTAATTCTTACCTTCTCCAGCAGCATAAAATACTATTACCACTTAATTACATGCCCTCTACGTGATCCAGACGAGTTCATTCACCAAAGTGGTGATGGTAATAATGTTTTGGCTCTTCAGTGTATTAAGGTTTATTTCCTTTGGTATCTATTGAGGTAGAATGAGTTTTAAGAAGCGCTTGTTAAGTCCCACCGAAAGAGTGGTGTTCTGTGCTGCTCGAGTGTATTATCATTTTTTATGCTGAAAGATAGCCGAAATATACATTCATGCGTATTAAAACCTTCGTGGAAAAGCGGGTTTTTTATTGTGTTTTCTATTCATGCTCTAATACTGTTATTTGTGAGGATCGGCTTATCTCTAATTTAATTCTAACAGCTGTGGAAGGTTGAACTTTCTGTGAGCACGTTGACGTCAAAATTATGAACGCCTGTATGAAGACGCTGTTTCAGATTTTCAATGTTTAATATCTTCTCTCCATACACCAGAGCCTTATATCAAGTGAACTTGTTAAACAAATTATCACACATGCTAGTCAGAGTATTGACCCCAATATGCTCCTGAATGTTCAGTGTTGGGTTTTACAATCAGCAATAATATCAAACACATTCTGTCGGACATGATATTTTGTAAAATTTGAAACCAGCAGTTATGGTTTTTGTAATGAATGTTATGTCTGACGAAAAGAATACATTAACTAAAGAATGATTAATGATACGTAAAAATAATAATACCATTGCATTTATACGACATTTTACATGCATTTATTATATCATATGACCCACTTAACATTCAAAAAAATTGGAATTGAATCGATGTTTGCAGTATTCACATGACCACATGTTTTCACCCCACCCCTAGCAGTATCGCCAATATTAGCTCACCAACAGCTGTTAGTTTTTATTTAGGTAGGTCTAGACTTTTGGCCCACCATGTATAATGCGCGATCTCAAAGCAATAGAAGCATTAGTTTTAAAGGACGGGAAAATTTCCCAGACAGGGTTCGAGTTTGCAACCCCAACCTTGCATTTGTCTCAACGTGTCTCTTCTGATTTTTGTCTGTTGTGTACATCTAAAGCTAAATTGGTTTAGTTGGTTATTAGAAATTTTGGTGTCGACTACTAAGGTCATTTTGCGCCTTTTACACAAGTTATATCTGTACGCAGTCTAGGACAAACACAAACATCCATGCCCACGGCGGGATTCGAACCCACCACCAGGTGGATTCGAGAACTAGAAAGCCTACGCCCTAGCCCTCTCGGCCAGCTGGCCGGCCAAGCTTAATTGGGGAGGGGAGAACTAGGATGAAGACGACAAACCTAAATGAATGTGTAGCTTTACTTTCCTAGCAATCCTCGAAATATTTAATTTCTGAATTATGAAATGAAATAAGCTTACCTTTTGAAGCGAAAATTTTGAGAGTTCCCAAATTTCTTCAACCGTAAATGAAGAATTATCAATTTTTTAATATCCAGGAGATCCAAAATTGTGGGCGTTGGATGCAATGGCAGATTCTTTGTATAATATTCTTTTAAAGATTTTATATTATCATTCTCATGGCAAATTCTGAATGCTGGTAATTTGCGAAGATTTTCAGGTTTCATAACAACAGTAACTGCCACTGGGCTTGATTTATAGTAAAAAACTATAACCCGTGGTGCCCTACAGTTACCTCTTCGCTTGCTCGAAACTGTCTGGTTCGTCCAGTCGCGGTACATTTTCACAACGGCAGCCCTAGAACAGTTCACAAAGGTGGACGTTTCTGAAATGCTGCCCCCCTTGGCCCGATAGCCATTGATCATCCCCTTTTGGATGTCCGACAGGTCACTTGCTCTGCCCAAGACAGCGATAATTGCAGTGTTATTGGATGCTACTTCACGTTTGCTGTTGTCAGCTTTTAATGATATGCAATGATTTTTCATCTGCATACCATGGACATTCCAACATCTTCGAGGAGAGGTGGTCATATTAATGTGTCCCGACCCTTAACTTGTGTAAAAGGCGCAAAAGGGCCTTAACAGTCGACGCCTTAATTTCTAGAACCTTCCCCCCCACGCACCCCCCGTTTATTCACTCCATGAAAGCATTCAGGATTTGGAGAGAAGACAGAGATGTAGATGTCACTCAGTTTGAATACGGAGAAGGTTATACATTTTTTGCCTTCGATCTTTCGGGAGACTGGAATTATTATACAGATAGATACAATCTTATATCCAATTCCACGCGAAGTGTTGAAGTTCAATTCTCTGAAGCTTTAGCTAACTCTGTGAACCTGATTACCTATTGCCATTATCAGAATCTCCTGGAAATAAATAAAGACAACCATAAGCTTTGATTTCACAAATTAGATTCAATGGATACGCAACAGCTTAAAAGTGCTCTCTCGAGAGACCCCTTCACTTTTCCTCTGGTACAAGGTGTTTTCTCAAATGACTTGATCGCATTTTTCAATCCTGTTTACCCTTCTTTGCTCATAGCTAATACAGACGGTCCCAGTTAATCAGTTACTCACTAGATGGCATTCTTTATACTCCCGTGTGCTAATAACGTGGTAATGTTAACTTTAACTCTCTCGACCTTCAGTGTTACTTTTCGGATTGTGATCTGATAATTGGCGTTCGCCTTGTCAGACATCAGAACAAAGTTCGGTTTACTTCTGCAAAGTCTCAGTCTAAAATCCAGGGAGTTTAGCAGTAATCGACTCTGACGGAGTGTGTCTAAATGGAGAGCCCCCCTCCAAGTAGTAAACGCTGTTTTGAGTGAGGTTTTGCGTAACATAAACCCGTTGTTTGTGTTGTCAGTATTATCCATTTTCCCACTTGTGTCTTTAAAATAACCAGCTGTTGTGTGTTGGGATTGTTTAGAGGCATGGTCATAATTCAATAGATTTGTATCTGTATGTGTTGGAATACGTAAAATACTTAAACATCTGGATAAATTGGATTAAGATGCGGTTAAGTCTTTCAGCTGTTGCAGCATTCACATCGGATTCGGTTGCAAAGAAATTAACGTTGAGTACTTTAAAATAGTCTCGAATGTCTTTATATAAAACAACTTCCTTTTATCACTGTTCACTTTTAGCGGCATCTGACCATCAGTGAAAACTTTTTGGAAATCTTTTTGAAGCGCCTGCCCGGTCTTCGTTTTTAGTGTGACAACCCATGCAAATCGAGAGAAAACATCGATGCAGTTAAGGAGAAATTTATACTTATCATTCTGTTTTGACAGAATCGATAGGTCCACCAGATAAACTTAAAGTTGGTCGAATGGAGAACAAACTCTATATGGTTGCGTAGATAATGATGTTGTACAGGTTTATGTTGTGTGTAAGCTGAAACACACTTAACCCTGGTCGAATTCAGCCAGGTACAGCTAGGTCAGTTCCAGATTAGACATTACAAACTTTAAATGCATATAACTGAAATTATATTACAAACAAATTGCTAATTTTTTAAATATTTTTTCAGATGCATTTCATTAGTAATACAACCCTAGCGTCAATGAACTTCGGACACCTACAGAATTTTGGATAAGTACAACGAAACTAATTGTAAACAAATGAAAATTACTTTATTGAGTGCACAGAGCTTTAGTACAACTGTGATATAGCATTTTAACATAAAAAAGAAAACGAGAAAATTAAATAAGCGACTTTTTGTAATGTTCCGTTTTCAACACGTTGCAATGAACTTCGTACACCATACCGTTTATTGCACATTACCACTGAGTGGCGTCACCTTTCCGACGAATGACGCTCCGAAGTCGTTGAGGCATGCTGGACTCTAACTTCTGCGTTGTTTCTACTGGAATTTTGTCCCACTCTTCGGAAATACACCCCCGCAACTGCTGCAGTGTTCGAGGCTTCCGCTGTCTGACTTTTCGTTTCAAAATGCGCCATACATTTTCAATGGATGACAGATCTGGGCTGCAGGCAGGCCAGTCAAGCACCCTGAAACGCTGCTGCTGTAGCCAAGCCTTGGTGTTCCGAGCAGCATGAGGCTTCGCGTTGTCCTGCTGAAAGATGCTTGGCCTTCTATTGAACAAGTTTTAGCGGGATGGACGCAGATGCTGTTGAAGAATGTTTAGATAGGCAGCAAAGTTTATAGTGCCCTCGCAAAAGTGAAGCGGTCCTGTCCCGGCTGCACTCATGCAGCCCCACACCATCAGCGATGCAGGCTTCTGAACTTTCCTCTGGTAACAGCCGGGATGATTACTTTCGTGCTTGGTCCTTAGCACCTTGCGACCGTTGTTGCCATACATCACTGCAAAGGTGGACTCGTCGGACCACAGAACACTATTCTACTGAGTAAGGGTCCACTTTAGATGGGTTCTAGCCCATGCTACCGGCGACGCTTAGCTACAGTGCTCATAAATGGCTTCCTCTTTGTAGCGTTTAAGTAATAGTTGCATCTTCTGATGTAACGGCGGACTGTGTTTTCGGATATGGGTATATGAAAATATTCTCGAGCCCAAACAGTCATTTCACTTATGGGAGCATGCCTGTTTTTCACAATGTAACGTCGAAATACTCGTAGGTCCCTAATATTCAATAATCGCTGCTTGCCTGGTGCAGTCCCTGGTTCTGTTTTCCAGATTTCTCTGAAACGCTTGATGATGCCATTAACAGTAGAGAGTGGAACTGATAATTCATGGGCAATAGCTCGCTGGGATTTGTTATTCTGGAACTGCTGTATAATTTTTTGCCGTATACACGTTTCTACTGGCTTACCACTTCCCATGGTTCAAAACAACACGAATACTGTGCTCTGTCACTTGGACGGTGCTTTTAAAGCCTGATGCAAAGCATTCTGGGCGTTTCTATAGCCTTCAGGAAAGTTCTATATGCTGGCGATCCCTTGTGTACGAAGTTCTTTTCCTGTTGACAACGCAATTTTACATAGATTTGAATAAATTATTTCACACCATTAAATCGATTCTAAATCGATGTTGATATTGTTACATATACTCAGTAAATCTATTTTCATTAGCCTGCAATCCTCTGTATGCACTTTTCACTGTGTTTTTAGCCAAATTACTTGGTGTCCGAAGTTTATTGACGCTAGGTTTGTATATTCCATGAAATTTTAAAATTAAATGATAAAATATAATAAAAAAATGATTTTCCACAGGTGTTGTGAATGAAGGGGGGGGGGGGTGAAATGACGATAAAAAAGCATATAAGAAATTCTCCATTATTGAAAAAAAACTACTTCAAACTACATTTGTTGAATAGCTGAAAGCTTCATAATAAATTGCAAATCTATCTATATCTATCTTCTATCTATATATATAAAGAAGGATGTTTGTTGGTTTGTGGGCTTGTGGGTTTGTTTGTGGGTTTGTTTGTTTGTTTGTTTTTCATAAAAATCTACAGTTTTATTCCGATCTTGATAAAATTTCGCATACATGACCTTCGAAGCATGAAGAAGGTCACTGTCTACCTAAGATTTCGAAAAAATAATAATTATTGATATAAAATCGATATTCATGGTTATGGCAGGGCATATTAATGAGAAATATCTCATGACCAACAATGCAAGGCAAAGTTTGTGCAACAATAGGTATCAACAATTGTATCAACACGCAATTCACAAACACTCCGCACGGACCAACAATATATATCTCATGACCAACAATGAAAGAAAAAGTTTGTGCAACAATAGGCCCGTCGTGTTCGCATCAACAATAGTCTCAATGCGCAATTCACCAATAACAATGAGCAAAAAATTATTCAAAGAATTATAACAATGAACATAAAATGATGATGCAATGACAAACATAATAGTCCCTTCGCTCTATATTGTAGTGATTGAGTTATTATTTAACCAATTTGGAGGTTTAATTTAGCTTTTTGAGGTTGTTCTGTATACCTACAAGCGTAATTATCCCGGACAACGCCGGGTCCTCTGCTAGTATATAAAGAAGGATGTTTGTTTGTTTGTGGATTTGTTTGTTTGTTCGTTTTTTATACAAATCTACAGTTTTATTCCGTTCTTGATAAAATTTCGCATACATAACCTTCAAAGCATGAGGAAGGTCACTGTCTACCTCAGATTTCGAAAAAATAATTATTATTTTTAAAAAATCGATATTCATGGTTATGGCAGGGCATATTAATGAGAAATATCTCATGACCAACAATGCAAGGCAAAGTTTGTGCAACAATAGGTATCAACAATGGTATCAGCACGCAATTCACAAACACTCTGCATGGACCAACAATTTATATGTCATGACCAACAATGCAAGGAAAAATTTGTGAAACAATAGATATCAACAATGGTGTCAATACGCAATACACACTACGCTCGGACCAACAACATATCTAAAAAATGACCAACAATGCAAGACAAAGTTTGTGCAACAATAGGCCGTCATGTTCGCATCAACAGTGGTATCAACGCGCAATTCACCAATAACAAGGAGCACAAAATGATGATGCAATGATATAGCAATCCTTTCCAAGAATTATAACAATGAACATAAAATGTTTTTGCAATATGGATAAGTTTCAATTTTAAAAATGCAATATGGAGTTCTTTGTACTTTTTTAAAATCTTTAAAAATAGTCAGTGACTGGAGATAATGGAGAGTTAGCAGACTAATGAGAAAGAGTGGAAAGACGACGCAGGAAGCATTCCTTTAGCTCCGTGCTGTATTGAGCAAATGGTAAGCAAGTAAATAGAAGAATCGACGACCGCTAGACTGCACAAAGTGATGAATGGCCAAGTTTTGCTTCAACACATCGAGAGAAGAGTAGAAATTGCAACAACATCAAGTGTACATCTGAAATAAGATTACGTGAATAAGAAATTATTTAGACTAGCATCCTTGGAGAGGTCCATCCATTGTCAGCCTTTAAAAATTTTTTTTATCGAATTTTCAATAAGGATTTTTACTGTATTAATTCTAAGCATTTTCATGTGTTTATTTTTAAGATATTGCAAAGTTAAATTTAATTTTTTGAGATTGTTCTGTTTACCTACATGTGTAATTATCCCGGGCAACGCCGGGTACCTTTGCTAGTAAATTATATACCCAAAATTTATTAATAATCAATAATATTCGACATTTTAGAAAGCATATGTACTTGTAATGGAGAAACTTAGTAAACGTCTAAAAATATGAATTTATTATCAAAATTCAAGGGCACAGTTGAATAATAAAGCATTGAATCATATTACATTGATTCCTTATATCCATGTTTTAAAACTTTTTTTCGTAAATTATATTTTATTCATGAGGTTTTCCACAAAAATTAAAACCACTGCTGAAGAGATCGTTTTTAGATGATGACATTAGAGTGTGTTCTCTACTTTTAAACCATGAAGTTAGATGGTGCCACGTCATAGCCTTTAACATTAGATAAGGAAGGGAAGGCTTAAAATTCCTATTGTGTGATTTTCTAACTATTCACCCAATATAAAAAAGTTTGAAAAAATATAAGAAGGTGTAACCCCTTAACATCAAATTACGTTTAACTATCCAAAAAAAACCAAAAAATTGCACATTAAGTTATTTAAAAAATAGATAACAAAAAACAGATATTAAAAAATTTTTTTGCCTTATTTAAAAAAGATTTCTCCCGAAATTTTGGCTATTTTCAAATTTGATTTTATTATATTTATAATTTTTAAAAAAGGTTTCAAACCAAGCATTCCAAATAGAAAATATTTTTATACATTTTAATATAGTGTTAAAAAAAAACGAGACTATTAATCGATAAAAAATTACTAATCAAAAGCATTATTATTCAACATGAAAAAGAATATGGAGGCGGTGGTCCAAGGAGAATGGACAATACAGGGTGGTATGTTTTGGGAAAACACGCCCTCCACATTCCATTCTCGCTGGACCTGGTGGTCTTTTGCTCTTATCTGATGACATAAACGTTTCAACAACGATTAATAGAATTCATACCATGTAGGTCCATAATGAGCTATAACTGTAAACATTAACACCATCAAATATGGTTAATGTATATATATATGCGACAATTTGGGACACAGCATTCACATATTATTTTATATTCATAGACAGATTTTAGTTTGAGAAGGACTTGAAACACCCACAAAACGGTAGCGTGATAAGTTTGCTCCATCAGTTTCATTAGTCCAACGTGAATGATTTCATGCAGAACAAATTTAAAACTATTCGGCACGCAGGGTGTAGAATCTTCTGTAGATGCTACAATAAAATTACGTTCCCTCAGCTTTATGAAGAAGCATTTTAATTTTGACTACATAAATGGAATCGCCTACTACATCAGGTGGTAGTAATATAGATTTGATGTTTGCGCAAAGTATTGATTCTGGTCTGTTGAAATTTGTGTCATATTTATTTTATCATAGACCAGTGATTTGGAAGTTGCGAATGCATTATAATTTAGGTTTGGTTAAAATAAAGAGTCTGGTTAAAAATTTATGATAAATTGCAAATATAATCGTTGTTTGAACATTTTATGGCAAAAATTAAATTCCTTAAAATTCTGTTGTACAAATTATTTCGTATTCGCCATGTAGCCAAGACGTATTCTCCGACTTAACTAGCGTCCATTTACCAACACAACCCCGTACAATTTTTATTGCTTCTTTCCTTCTTTCTTCGTTCTGTGTCTTCCTTATTTCTTCTTTTCTCTTTTTTAGGCTATCAATTGACAATCTTAGTTTACAATTTGATTTATGTGGAGGACAAATTGCATCCGTCATACTGGTTACTACACTGAAGAACTAAAATATTATGACCACGTACTCAATAACGCATTGTCACCTTTCACCTACAAAACAGCTGCAACTTGTCTTGGTAGATGGCTAGAGACAGATTGTCCCAAATGTTTAAGCAGCGATCACGCAAACTCGAGATATTCCGACCTAGTGATGTTTGAGCTCTGACCTGCTGTTCCATGACATCCCAGATGTGCTCTATTGGATTAAGATCTGGTAAGTTAGGTGGCCAGGACATTAATTGGAATTCATTCTTGTGTTCTTCGAATCACTCCAACACAATTCGAGCCATGTGACATTGTGCAGCGATGTCCATTGGGAAGTCCAACGAAGTCCTGCGCAAAGATTCCATTTCCACTTGGGAAGACAGACGCCATGTAAGGGTGCAACTGGTCTGCAATGACGTTCAGATAGTCCGCAGCTTCCTTGGTCCGTTCTATCACAACTACAAGTCCCAGAGCCGCCCATGAGAACGCCCACCAAAGCATAATACCGCCACCATACAGCCATACAGCCTATGCACGGCCTGCTGTACAGGTGGCAACTCTTCACCTGAAAGTTGGCGTACCCACTCTAGGCGTATTTGACAATGACGCTTGGTCAACAGAGTCAGATGAGTGGGATGTCTGCTGCGCAGTCCAGTATCCAACAGTATCCGCTAAACTGCGTGTACTGAAACATTTGCACTTGGACCTGCATTGCATTGGGCTGTCAGCTCAGCCACAGTCTAGCGCCAATCTTGGTTTACCAAGCGGGACAGTCTCCGAAGTCCTTTTACTTTAATAACGCATGGGCGTCCAACACCTTGGTGGTTACTATTGATTTCACCGTCATTTATCCATTTTGCATAAAATACCAATAACGGCAACTCTTGAACAAGCTACCATTCGTGCAGTTTCTGAGATACTCGTTCCGAGTCTTCAGGCCATTACAATCTGCCCTGTATCAAATTCGCTTAGATCAGCAGCCTTTCCCATTACTCGCTAAATTATGTGCAAGACTGATTCTTTACCTTCTCCAGCATCAATAAAATAATATTCCCACTTAATTACTTGCCCTCTACGTGATCCAGACGGGTTCATTCACCAATGTGAATGCTCAATGTTTTCGCTCTTCAGTGCATTTCAGTTTATTTCCTATGGTATCTATTGAGATAGAATGAGTTTTATGAAGCGCTTGTTCTGTCCCACTGAAGAATGGTGTACTCTGCTGTTCGAGTGTATTATCATTTTTTATACTGAACGATAGCCAAAATATTCATTCATGTGTATTGAAAACCTTTGTGGAAAAGCGGGGTTTTTTTCTTGTGTCTCCTATTCATGCTCTAATACTGTTATTTGCGAGGATCGGCTTATCTTTAATTTAATTCTAACAGCGGTTGAAGGTTGAACTTTTTAAAACTCTGAACGCCTGTGTGATGACGCTGCTTCAGATGTTCAGTATTTAATATCTTCTCTACATACACCAGAGCCTTAAATCAAGTGACTTTACAGGTAAAAATCCATTAGGAGTCATTTCGGGAATCTCGAGGCTTTTCCACTGGTCCACATCCGACAATCCAAAGAACGGAAATCGCAGGTACAGTTACTCTCTAACATCAGCGCCATAAGAACGCGGAGCAACGTCTTGTTAAAAGAATTCCAGGTAGGTTCCATCTTCATTGAACATGTTAAACAAACAATCACACATGCTTGTCAGAGTATTGCCCCCAATATGCTCTTGAATGTTCAAGGTTGGGTTTGACAATCATAAATATTACCAAACACATTCTGTAGGACATGAAGTTTTGTAAATTTGGAAACCAGCAGTTATGGCTTTTGTAATGAATATTGTGTCTAATGAAAAGAATGCATTAACTAAAGAAGGATTAATGATACGTAAAAGTAATAACACCATTGTATTTGTCAGAAATTCCACATGATTTATTATATCACATAAACCACTTCCCATTTAAAAAAATTTGAGTTTAATCGAAGTTTGCAGTCTTCACATGACCAAATGTTTTCACCCCATCTATAGCAGAATCCCCAATATTAATTTCCCAACAGCTAGTAGTTTTTATTTAGGTAGGTCCAGACTTTTGGCCCACCATGTATAATGCGGGATCTCAAAGCAATAGAAGCATTCTTCCTAAGGGACGGGAAACTTCCTAGACTAGGTTCGAGTTTGCAACCCCATCCTTGCTTATGCATCTACGTGTCTATTCTGATTTTGTCTGTTTTGTACATCTAAAGCTAAATTGGGGAGGGGAGAACAATGGTGAGGACGACAAACCTAAATGAATGTGTAGCCTTACTTTCCTAGCAATCCTCGTAATAATCTTACCTTTTTGAGCGAAAATTTTGAGAGTTCCCAAAGTTCTTCTACCGTAAATGAGGAATTATCAAATTTTTTAATATCCAGAAGATCCAAAATTGTGGGCGTTGGATGCAATGGCAGATTCTTTATATAATTTTCTTTTAAAGATTTTATATTATCATTCTCATGGCAAATTCTGATTGCTGGTAATTTGCGAAGGTTTTCAGTCTTCATAACAACAGTAACTGTCACCGGGCTTGATTTATAGTAAAGAATTCGGTTCCCTACAAGCAACATCCATAAAAAGAACAGGACAACTTTTTGGAGAGTGAAATTCGCAATGATATATTGAATAATGAATTTACTCTTGCTATAAAATGTTTGACGATTTTCTTTTGAATAAACCTTTTTTTTCTGTTGCAAGCACTTCAAAGTTTTCTCTCTAATCACATCTCGAGTCATCAAATTTATTATTTTTTTCTTTCGTGTCAATATGTATGAATAAAAATCCATTAGGAAGTGGACAATAGACAGCAAAGACCAACCAAAATAAAAAGATAAGTTTCCGGATATATCAATGATCAAACTAAGTTCATCGTAATTCATAACTTCTTTAAATACATAAAAATTTGTTATTGAAAATTGCAGGTTTGCCCATTCTTCGTCAGACTTATGGATGGTCTTCCTTTTCAAATTTATTAGTATAATTTCACATGATTTCATACAAAAGCATTTATCAGCAAGTCCATATAGAATATCAAAACTAATATTTATTTGCGGAATGCATCTTGGTTTTGTCCTTACCATTTCTATAAAAGGATATCTGTTGGAAATCAAATGAATTAGGCTGTGGTACGCTATTACAAGCATATGTCAAAATAGACAGTACTAAACACTACTGAGCATTATTAAATATAAAAAAGTAGATCTTACAAGGGGAGGACCAGGTCTGTTTAGCTTGGATTTAACTAAAATTTAAATATGTTGTTACGCACCCCTCCCACTATTATATGGCATAGTAACTCATGCTAATGGGCATTAGTTTACGAGATATATTCATTTAAAGTTAGTTATGTAGGCTATTGGTGTATATTTACAAATTCAGAGAGAGTGGCATTCAAGTAATCAAGGTGGGCATGTGGGTAAGTCTATAGATTCCAATGCTAAAGGTCCCTGTTTCAAATCCGCTCGTTTCCCACGTTCATTTAATTTAATTTTTTTAAACATGTTGTTGAACAAATTATATATGAAACTAACTTTAATTAATAAATATGTGTTATAATTTTTTTGCAAATTATATTTCATTTGAGGAAGGTAACAAATTATTTATTTTAAAAAATTTTTATATCTTAATTTATTATACAGGGGGGATACAAAAATGAGCCCTTTTATTTTCGTAACCGAAGCAGATATGTCAATTTTGATGAATCCAATGAATAGGAAGTTGTGGATGATTTATCCTATGGTACACTTTTCATCATTCCAACTGCAAATTAGGACACATTCAAATCCTATCTTAAAAACCGTAACAGATACACGAAAAAATCCAATTGATAACTTGTTCAGCATGGAATTCCGAACAAAACAAATTTTTTTTTCCAAAATCCGATGAACGGATCACCAACAATTACATGCAGAATTTATTAGTTGCCTCCCTATACACTTCATAAAGACATTTGAATGTTCAACGTGCAAATCAAGAAATTACCAAAAATTACAATAATAACATTCACTTTCATGAGGAAAAACAAATAAAAAGCATGTAATCAGCCTACACAAGACAAACCAATTCCAGAATGGCAATTCCTGAAATTGTGATTGCTGGAGATTCGTTCATCGAATTTTGGAAATTTTTTTTTGTTCGGAATTCCATGCTGAACAAGTCTTCAATTGGAATTTTTCGTGTATCTGTTACGATTTTTAAGATAGGATTTGAATGTGTCAGAATTTACATATTTGGGATGATAAAAAATGCACCATGGGATAGGTCACCCACAACCTCCTATTCATTGGATTCATCAAAATTGACATCTCTACTTCGGTTACGAAACTGAAAGGGGGAGGAGATCATGTATAATTTGTTCAAAAACTTGTTTACAAAAATAAAATTAAATGAAATTGGGAAAGGAGCAGGAGTTGAAACCGGAATATTTAGCATTGGAATCAATCAACTTGCCCACATGACTGCCTTGACTACTTGAATAGCAAACTCTCTGAATTTGTAAGTATAAATCAATAACCTATATAACTAACTTTAAATGGTTATATCTATTTAACTAATGCACATTAGCATGAGTTACTATGCCCATATACAGGGTGTAAATTTTAAGTTGACAAAGCAGAATAACTCGAAAAATAAGCTTCACACGAAAAAATGCGTATAATCCAAAGTTGATTATTTTCGAGGGGGCATCTGCTGGTGCTAAAATTAGCCCACCCCCCCCGGCCCCTGGGGGTGGGGCGGGGGGCAACTTTAAAATTTCAAATGGGAACCCCTATTTTTTATTGCAGATTCAGGTCCTACATAAAAAACTACGTACATTTTGTCTGAAACATTTTTTTTTATTTTTGGTAGATGGCGCTGTAATTCAAGAAAATCCATTTTCTCATTTTTGCGTGGAAATGGTTACGGAGAAATAAAAAATACTTATTTACTTCGTAAATTTTGCCGCAAAGTTATTATTTTATTATTTTTTGCCGCGGATTAGGATAATTTTGTTTTGTTTCGTGGTCATGAGGCCACACAACTTTATAATTATCAAACAAATCAACTGATTAGCTAACTAACTAACCGAACATCCTACGTACTAACGAGTGAACTCATTAACTAACAGAGTAAAAAAGTAAAAGACTGTGTAAAGATGAAGTTATTCCCGTTTAAGATTTGGTGGTCCTTAAAAGGACCGATTGTTTTCGTTTTATTTTTTCTTATTTGCAAATACTTGCAAGTAAATGAATTTCGGGGTGCTTGTATTTCCAGTGAGTCCCCTCGCCTCTCACTTTCGGCCTGCTTGTTGTCCTTAAATCCCTTGCATCTCGCCGTTTTATGAAATTAAATGTTCAAATTGATGACCTCCAACTTCGATGCATTTATTGACTCGTTTTGTAAATTCCTGAACACATCTTGATAACATGTCTGGTGTAATTGCAGCGCAAGCATCTCTTATTCTTTGAATCATGTTTTCGCGAGTGGTTGGCGTTTCCTTATAAACGATATCTTTGAGGTAACCCCATAAGAAAAAATCTGGCGATGTAAGGTCAGACGATCTGGCTGGCCAATTCACAGGACCTTCCCTGCCGATCCAGCGACCATGGTAAAGTCGATGTAGTACTTCGCGCGCTACTAATGAATAATGCGCTGGACAACCATCATGTTGAAACCACATGTGTTGTCGAAGTTCAATACTCAGGTCTTCAAGTAGATCTGGTAGTTCATTTTCAAGTAGGTTACGATATTTGTTGCCATTCAAATTACCGTCTATAAAATATGGACCGATAAGTTTATCGCCAATTATCCCACACCAAACATTAATTGACCAAGGTCGCTGATGGTTGACTTCTCGAATCCAGTGTGGGTTCTGTTCACTCCAGTAATGCATGTTATGTCGATTAACTTCCCCGTGGTTTGTGAATGTTGACTCATCGGAGAAAAGAACTCGTGCAAAAAAATGTTGGTTTGTTTGCATCTGCTGAAGTGCCCAGTGACAAAACGTTAGACGGTTTTGGTGGTCATTGCCATGTAGTTCCTGATGCATAGATACATGATATGGATGAAATTTGTGGAGCTTCAGCATTTTCCAAACACTCATATGTGAAATTCCTGATTGCCTTGATATTTCTCTTCTGCTCGCATGTGGATTATGAGCCACAGCAGCTAGGACTGACACTTGATTGTTTTCTCCACAAACAGTAGCTGCACGGGTTCTTTTTTTCTGGTTCACACTACCTTCCGCAGTAAATTGTTTAATAACTCGAACAAAAGAAGACCGTGATCGCGTTTGGCCAGGAAAACGCTGAGCATAAAGCGCGACTGCATTATCAAAATTTCTCCCACTTTCTCCATAAATGTACACCATCTCAATTTTTTCTTCCACAGAAAGATAATTCATAATGTAAATTCAAAAGCAATACGGCGTTGTACACTCACAAAAACAGTTGAAAAATTACAATCTTTTCTTCTAAAGATCAGAATTTAAAATGTAAACATTCTGAAAAAAATGCCAATGTTTACGTTATTTGTTTGTTGACGAAATGTCTTCAAATTACATTGTAGTTAAAACAATGTAGGAATCGAAATGAATAATAAATTAGTTATTTCCACGCAAAAATGAGAAAATGGATTTTCTTGAATTACAGCGCCATCTACCAAAAATAAAAAAAATGTTTCAGACAAAATGTACGTAGTTTTTTATGTAGGACCTGAATCTGCAATAAAAAATAGGGGTTCCCATTTGAAATTTTAAAGTTGCCCCCCGCCCCACCCCCAGGGGCCGGGGGGGTGGGCTAATTTTAGCACCAGCAGATGCCCCCTCGAAAATAATCAACTTTGGATTCTACGCATTTTTTCGTGTGAAGCTTATTTTTCGAGTTATTCTGCTTTGTCAACTTAAAATTTACACCCTGTATAATAGTGGGAGGGGTGTGTAACAACATATTTAAATTTCAGTTAAATCCGAGATTAACAGACCTGGTCCTCCCCTTGTTAGTTCACTAATGACATTCTCAACGAAAACTACATTGTCTGGTCAATGAATTAGAAACATCAGTTTAATATGCTGTAGGGCCTCCATTAACCTGAACGGCAGCAACTTAAGTGCTATTGGGATATGATCCGGGCTCTCTGGATGCCAGGATAGAAGATTTAAGTAACTGTTATGTTCCAAGAACTAATCCTGAACCATTCTCGCAGAATGGACCATAGAGCAATCATCCATGAAGGATGCGTCATAAGCAAGGAAAACGTGCATCATCGCAGGAGGAAACTGACCATCAACAACATTCAGATAAAACCCCAGGGGCCTGTATCGAACTAATAAAACATACCCAAAAAACTGACACTCCCATAAGGATCTTGAGTTGTTGAGACATGACATGATGGAAACATCGCTTCATGGGCCTGTCTCCAAAATCTCTATTGAATATCGGCACTTAACTATGAGTGGCGTTCAAATTTGACCAAGAATTTATTTATAGTTATAAAAATCTAAACTTTCATTGTTGGGATGGCAACTACCACCTGCCATACAAATGCAACACCAATTATCCGGTTGTCATGACAACCGATTGTTTGTTTAAACTAAGTGGCAAACAGCGATATGTCAACCAAAGTGGAACGACTAATTTTTATCAAGTTTCTCCTGAATGATGGTGTGAAAGTGTGATGTTCGAGTATTTATTACATCAAAATTTGCTTTTATTTTAATATGACTTTTTGCCGTAAATTTATTTTGGGTCAATCTTCATTTTGACATGTCAATATGTTAAATTACACTAGTCAACACACCTATTGTTACAAAAGACCACAGATAATGTTCTTAGTAGTAATTTGTGTGTAGAATCCGAATCTGCTTTTAGATTTTTTCTGTTGCATCAAGTTTCTAAGTTATGCACATCTAGATTTCTATGTTAAAGTAATGGTTGTGAAGAGAAGCGGCTACAATGTTAAAGTATCCATATTTTGGGGTCGCAAGGAAATTTACCAGGCACCAAACACTGAATGATTTAAAAATGTTTCATTGTAAAACAAGAAAGCTGTGCGTGCTAGAGAAATTTAAAAATTATATTCGCAATCAGCATAAAAAATGCTAACATAAATCACCCATTTTCATTTTGTCACAAGAAAAATCTTAAATTTTGTTGGCCAGTGTTATTAATTATTTTGTCTTGTTTTAACTTTATCATAATAGTCTTATTATATTATTATTATTATATGTTACCCGGGTAGGTTTATTGTAGTTTTATTGTATTATAAAAATTACCGGGTATGTCTTCATAGATTAATGTTTAATTATTTTTTTCATTGAATTAATTTTCAATATTTTGTCCCTTTTTCTACTTTTGGCAAAGTGTCATTTATAGTCATTTATTTTAAATGAGGAAAACTCATTTACTTTTAGTACTATTATTTTTTTATATATATTTCAATTGAGAAGGTGAATTCTTGACATAATATGGAATTTTGTGCTTTGGGCGGAATGTGGATAAGGAAATATAATTTAGTGTATACACTTCTGTAGTTATTTATATTTTTATATTTTGATTGTAATTTTTTGAGTAATATTATGATCATTTAATATTTTGTTGGTATTTTGCAGACAATTCTGTGTTCTTTTAATATTATCAACAATGTCCTTTTAATTCTTAATTGTTGTGAAAAGCTTAACAGTTGTTCTTTCATTTGCATACTCATGCTGTTGTGAGTGATTTCTTATTGTCACTACGTGCTAACCGTGTGCCTTCAGATTGTTGCTCCAAGAGTATAAATTCAGCTGCATCTGAAAATTTAGCCAAAGAACGTTAAGGAAAAGAATGAAAGCTCTACTTGATTTAGTGTAAGTTTGTAGATCCTAGCGCCGCCACAGCCTGGCGGGAAAGTGGTGGTATGCAGAGAAGCTCTCGCTCATGTCAAAGAGGGCAGCAAATGCTTTGTAATATACCTGCATTCATTGAAATTTTTTTATTTAGTTTTAAAATGCTAAATTAAATTATTGTTCATTTATTTTCTCATTTATTTACTGACACGGTTTATTACATTGAAAGTATAATTATTTTATTGCGTAACATTATTTTATAACGAAATCTTGTAATTTTCTTAAATTATATTTTAGAAAGAAAGCAAATGTTTATTTTAACATGACTTTTATTCACTTACTTTTTAAAAGTGATTTAAAAGCAGACACCGCAAAAACTTAGACCGTGGAAAAGATGTTGAACCTGCATTCATTTTTTTCAAGAATATTTTTTGACTTAAAAACCTACAACGTATGCAGCCGAATTTGTTTCAAATAAATTTGGATTTTCAGTGTCTAGAGTTATTGGATCTGAGTCAAAAGAAGACTTTGCAACTGCTTCGAATTCAAGTTGGCAATAAAAGTTCATCATTATCCTTTTCACAGTTTCCTACTGACCAGGATAAAAACATTTGTGGCCACAAGTTATTTTGTAGCAATTATGTTTTATTGCTTGGAATTGTTTTACCCTTAGCAATACGCGCGCAAGATGTGTGATAAGCTGAGGCTGAAATGGATTGTTATAGCAGCACAAACAATCAAAAAACGTATAAAGATAAGAAGTGAAGACTGTGTTTATATCACGTGATAAAAGCTGCCCGATCATCAAAGGGGTCTTCTCTGCAACACACATTTCCCGCCAAACTTGGGCGGCGCCATTTATGTCTACGCGAGCTTTTCCTTCTTATCCTTATTTAGCCACGACTCATCTACTCTGCCAGGATGTAACTATGGGGAAACTTCATCTCAGGATGTAACTATGGCCACCTCAGCATTCATTTTCCCTTTGAAATTTTAATGAGCCTTCAAAGATAACTTTTCTGACATCTATTTTATTTATTGCAATGGATATGCAAGCCTTTTATCTTTTCTCCACATTTTCCACTTCTGTCGAGATGGACATTTCATGATTGACTATGATTCAGATTCATTTGGCATTCCCAGATCATCTCTTCTCCGGAAGTAGTTACCAACCTTCACCTGTTTAATGCTATATAGTGCCAATTAACTATTGCGTGCCAATTTAACCCCATTGGGGCTAAAATTAAATTTTATTAGGACACTTAACCTTTCTAAATTTTCTTATAATTTTTGTTATAGCATTTTTTCTTATCTTCCCTTTCGATTAAAATGTAATTCTAAATTTCTCTTTATCTATTTTAAGGGGGGTTTCATTTTAGTTTTTGCCCCTTTATTTGTCTTTG
>JAHWFO010062914.1:575635-630952 GCA_023313115.1 Rhysida immarginata
TTCTCAACATTGTCATGCAAATTAAAAGATATACTAAGATTTTTTTTAAAAAAAAGCTTGTTGGTCTTATTTTCTTATCTACAAGATTACTATTTAAGCATACAACTATTTAAAATTGAATTTCCCATCAATTCTTCTTTTTTATTAAATTTCTCAACACAACGCAATGTCTCCTTTAAACTATGTTTAAACCTTAAAATCTACAATTCTTGATTAATGCCAATCTTTTAACTTTTAAACTTAAATTCACCAATTTTGTGAAGATATTATTTTCTTGTTAAACTAGTAATTATACTTAGTTAAATTTGTTTTAAACTTTAATTTTTATTGTAAACTTAAATATAAAAAACAGTGATAATTTAAAACACAATTTTTTAATACTATAAAACACAATTTTTAATACTATCATTTATGTAATGTTAAAAATTGAAACATTACATTTTACTACTCTTAAAGTAATTTTTAAACGACACATTTGGTGCCGTGTGTTAAAAATAAAATAACGTTTCAAATGTAAACGTGACAAAAGCATCTGAAATTCATCAGAGACTTCAAAGACAGTTCACGGAGTCATGTTTGTCTCAATCATCCGTCTTTTTTGTTGCAGGAAGCCTGAAGGAGGACGGGAAACCATCGGCAATGAAACTCCTAAGGCAAGGCCAGCAACGGCTGTCAATGAAGCCATCATTGCACGACCAAATCAGCTAATAAGGGACAACAGGCGGAATAATGTCCGAGAATTGGCTTGAATACTGTACATCATCACTTGCAGTGTGTAGACCATTGTGATGTGTCACGTGGTTGTTTATGTTTATGATCGGTTTTTGTTAGGATTTTCTGGTTCTTAATTTATGCTAAATTATGCTAATTCGGGGTTTTATTTTTGCATTTTTGTCTTATTGTTAGATAATTAGTTAAGGGGTTATTTTTGCTGTTTTGATGTGCGTGTTTTCCGATGCTGTAACAGTGATCGCAGGTTATATGATCATTGTCGTCATGATAGTATACCATGTATGGATGCTGCAGTTTTTTGCAGTGTACTTTTATGGAAAAACAAAAATAACACGATAACGCTCGCCCTCGCACCTGTTTGAGGACGTCGGAAGACATCACGAAACAGGGTTGGACAGTGTTACCCCATCCACCCTACAGTCCTAACCTAGCGCCTTCAGACTTTCACTTGTTTGGGCCATTGAAGAATGCCATTTGGGACTGACGTAGCTAAGCTCTTAGAGAGTTAAGAGGTTTTTTTTCGCTGCCTTTGAATTTATATACTTAAAGTCATAGAATGCATGTGGACATTCATATTGAGTAACTTTTGTAACGTTTGACCCTGAAGCGAGAGGATACTACCCAACAGTACTGTCCCGTATTTTTTTGCAACCTCCTGTACTAAAGAATTAATATATATCCAATACTGTTCCGTTGTATTTTTAGTATTATGATCTGAATGATTGAGGATTTCCTATACGAAGTCGCACGTCAGTATTCTACAAAGTTAACGATTATCTTTGGAAGTTTGCAGAACTGCAATATTTAATGTTAATTTGTATAAAACATCTTTAGTATGTTTTCTCAATTTTATACTGTAAAATTACAATCAGTTTATCCGACTGTGTAACTGTATTTAAGGATTTATATTTTATTTAAACTGTTTAAATAAAACTAATCTCGCCTTAGTGCTCTGTTACTTAATTACAATTTAATTACTAAAATTAACTTTTTCTACCTGACAACTGTCTTAGCTATTGTGCCAACTGCTAGCCGGGCTCCCACAATAACGACTTTTTCTAACTCAATAACGAGAATTTTTTCGTTTCTTCTATTCTACACTACCAACACTATGAGTAGAGATTCCATGTGAAACTCACGTGACCAGAAGTCAATGTGCGTAGAATTTGTTTTTTATTTTTTTATTTTTTTATTTATTTAATATAATACGTCCATCCAGGATCTGTATGGCCAGAGGGCAAAGAGTTGGGTCCCTGGATGAACTTGGAATAACGGCTGCTGTGTGATGGCCGCAGCAGCCAGGAGGGGAGGGGGGTGAAGATCGTGTGTCACTGATGGTCGCCCATCCAGTGACTAGACGTGCCTGATGTTCCTTAACATTTTTTATTTAAGACATGTTTCTTAATCATTGACCAGGAAGTGTATATAAATAAAATATACATTGATTCTCCAACTAGAAAACATTCACGTAAATTCCGAGTATAATATATACCTACTGAAATTATATATATATACCTACTGAAAATATATACCTACTGAAGTTGGTTACTGAAATTATCACATTTTTATTTCCACAGTTGTTATTGGTGGGTTTGCTTTAAAAAACATTTCAGAATACTTACGTACATGTTTACGTATCGGTAGTACTTACTTACTTACTTTTCAAACCCGCTTATCCGTTAGGGTCGCGGGGGCAGCAGCCCTATGGAGGATCTCCAGCGATCGCGATCTTCCGCCATCAGGCGCATGTCCTCCCTGGTAATATCCAAGCGACTCGAACCCAGATTCTCCAGGTAGTCTAGCCACCTGGTTCTAGGCCGACCCCTTGGTCTCTTACCCACCGGCTTGGAAAATAACAACTGCCTAGGAAGACTAGTTTGCGGCATCCGAATCACGTGGCCATACCAGCGCAACTGAGACCTCTCAATGCGGAGAAGTAGCGGCTCAACACCTAAAGATTCCCTTATTGTATTGCTGTACACTCTATCTAGTAGGGTAACACCTGCAACACCTCTCAGAAATCTCATTTCGGCCGCTTGTACCCGCGATCGCACTCTTTCGGTCATTACCCAAGCCTCATGACCATAGGTGAGAATGGGGACAAAGATGGATTTGAAGACGGAGAGCTTAGCTTTGTTACTCAGCTCGCGTTTCGTTACCACGGATCGCCACAGTTCACGTCTGACACAGCTTGCTGCACCGATCCGAGCATCCAATTCTTTCTCCTGCCGTCCATCACTCGTGAATGCAATCCCGAGATACTTGAATTTCTCCACCTGTCTCAATGAGGCTCCACTAACATGGAGAGCGCACTGAGCAGGCTGTCTTGAAAGGACCAGAACCTCGGTTTTAGCCACACTGATCTTCATCCCAGCTTCTTCACATTTGGCTGCAAGCCGGTCTAGTGCATGCTGAAGGTTCGTGCGAGAAGACCCAAGGAGGACAAGGTCGTCAGCAAAGAGCAACCTCTCCACCAGGCAGTCGCCCACACAAACACGCTCATCGCCTCGGCTGCCCCTGTCTATCCAGTCCATAAAGATAATGAACAAGATGGGCGACAGTACGCACCCTTGGCGGAGTCCAACACCCACGGTGAACGGTCTTGACTTAATGCCATTTATCCGGACACACATCTCAGAGCTTTCGTACAGAGACATGATAGCAACCAGTAATTGCCCATCCACTCCATACTCTTGCAACACTTGCCAGAGCTTCTCCCGAGGAACTCTGTCATATGCTTTTTCGAGGTCCACAAAGCAAGCGTAGACCTCTTTTGCATACTCCCAGGATTTCTCAAAGATTTGCCTTAGAGCAAAGATGTGATCCGTCGTGCTTCGGCCAGGTCGGAAACCACACTGCTCCCCTGACAGTTTGGAGTCGACTATTTCCCGACTTCTCTTCTCCAGACACTTAGCGTACACTTTCCGAGGAATGCTGAGCAAAGAGATGCCTCGATAGTTGTTGCAATCTCTCTGGTCTCCTCGTATCGGTAGTCTTCCTGAAAAAACGGCACCATATTACTAAATTGAGTGCAGATGACTATGTGAATTTTTTCCGATTAATAATGCGGTTCATAATTTTTTTTACTGTTCACTCTGCATTTTTCATTCGGCACACTTTTATAGAATCCATTATGCAAAACAAAAATTTGACATTTCCTTGGATGAGAATGATTGCTGAACAGCAAAGCTTGTCAAAAATTGTAGCATATCAGGTTGTTGCAAGGGAAATGTCGGATTTCGGGATGAAGTAATTTTCATATTTATAAACATCGCTAGATAATGCTAGTGTTTTGGATAGTGAAGGTTAAATAGCTCTCTCCGTGATCTAGGAATCATTAGATTGGTAGTGTGATCGTGGACCAAACTGGAAATTAGGCAAATGCAAAGACCCTCTTTTTATGGGTTCATATTTACTGACTATAATATAGCAGAGATGGCGAGAACTCAATACAGCCTTATGAGATGACAAGTATTTGGACGAAACATTCAGCGATGGTCCTAAAAATTCTAATCGGCCATAAGATCCTTGAAAATGAATCTCGTGGACATTTAATGTCAGCCATCGACAACGACGAACAATAAGTACTACTGAATTCTGACACTCAGCAAACTGCAAAACACATGGAGAGAAATTCGACCCTACAGTTTCCTTCCACTTGCGAATACTTCGTAAAGTCAGTAATCTCATAAGAGGATTTCCCATGACTCATTGAACAGAGCATAAGGAGTCGACTTGAAGTTTCACTTGTCCGCTTTTCCAGAGCAGAAACGCTCCTTTTATGAAAACAGAGGTGACCAAAGATGAAACTTATACGATGACTAGATGCATTTGAGGCTCCAAAACACATGCCCCACAAGTCTTCATATTAAATCATATTAAATTTGTGATTTAAATTCTTACTTAAATTTCCTGTTATGAAGCGCCAGACTCAATGATTGGCTCTTCTATAATTTCGTTATATCCCTGATTGTGGTAACCTTTTTCCTTAGATTGGGTTCATTACCTGTGGTATTTCTTCTGTGTTCTTGCTACATAATGTTCACAGGATGGCCGAAATGTAATCATTACTCTATTATAAAGGAATTGGCATACCATATTCAATTCTTAAATAAATACAGTCTTTATCTTGATTTCTAAATGAGCTACAATAGAATTCTAAATTAATTCGTAATAAATCTTAGTGGAAGAAAGTAAATTTTAATTTTTAATTTTAAGTTATAGAGAACTCCTCAAATATAAATTCCATAAACAATGCAAATGTAATAACCTAAATGTACACCGCTCACAATAATTTTAGGGGATATTTCAAAATGAATATGTAACGATAAAAAGGAAGCATTTATTTTTATTTATTAAACCAGAACGTCAGAAAAGAAAATGACAAGTCAAAGAAACATATCCGATTATGCAAATGAGATGCATTATCTAAATTTCATTAATTGGTCAAAATGCACTGTAAAAAGGTTGAAAGTACTATCACCAAAGTGCACATTCTGCAATTTCATTGCTCTTGCAAAGCCCCTGCAACACGAATTGCCCGAAACCAAGGCCTGCAGCGCCAGAAAATGTATTGAAGCTGTTCAAACAGTGACGACAGGGGCAACAGCACTTGAATAATGCAAAGCATTATTAGGATACTGTGGAATCGATTTCAAGAGATTGGCACCGTATACTAGTGGTGTGCGATGGTTTAAAAACCACCATCGGTGGCACCATCGATGGTATGAACCATCATCGAAACACAACCGATGGACACAGGAAACCATCGATGGGTTCAGAATTACCATCGATGGATTCAGAAATACCTTCGATGGTTCTTTTAATTTTTTTATCTCAATAAAATAGCATAAAATCACATGGATAAAGCTTAGACTACAACAGACATTTTATTACTGATAATTTGACAAATATAAAAGTTGGGTTTAACAAAATTTATGCAAGACATTCAAAGGCATCGATTGTAAAACCAACAATTTCTCCAAATGCTTTGGACTTAACATGGTCCTTTTTTTTCCAATGGTGCAACCTGCTTTTGAAAAAAGTCTTTCTGCAGGCACAGATGTTGCTGGTGGCGTTAAAAATCTCTGGGCCATCATTCTAAATGCAATATTTCCGTGCATCATCTTCCATACATGCAGTGGATTACTATTATGAGGAGTCAGTGGCGATCTGTAGTACAATCTGATACTCTCTGACACTTCTCACCTTATTTATCTGGTATAAAGCACCAATGGGAGGCCAGCGCCAAATCTCGAAACCGCATTGGTCGTGTCGTCTAGTGATTTGACTTAACCAACCATTTACCATCGAAGTACAATCGAAATTTCCATCGATGGTTTGTAAACCATCATCGCTGGCAATCGGTGTTTTATAAAAATCGTTCGATGGTTGAAAACCATCGAAATTTCGATTGATCGTAGAACAAAACCATCGAAATTGGCACCGTATACGAAGAACACGAGTGCAGTGTCGCTTATCTGTCATAGCAGCAAGTGATGACCACTAGTTGATGTAATGGGCAAAAGGGAACCAGCGCAGCAATTCGACTGAGCTGCGGGGACGATTTCTTGTTGCCACTGGACGAAATATTTGCACCCAGACCATGCGAAATAAGATCCATCGTGTTCGACTTCTCTGCCCGACTGTCTCCAATGGTATGCATTTAATTATCAACACCGTAGAACCAATAGAAGGTGGACTGATAAGCATCGTCATTAAACTCGTGTTTAGTAATCAACTGTTCTCTTCTCTGATGAGTAAAAGTTCAGTCTGCAGCCTGACATTCATCGTTTTCTTATTTGGCGTTAAAGAAGATAATGGGAGAAAGGGACTCATTGGATGGTGGTGGAAACATCGGGTGGCCCAGCATCAACATTGTCGCACTGACCTCCAGGTTTTCATAAATGGATCGCTGTCTCCGGTCAGATATGTTCCTGCACTTTATAGTGTTGCCCTATGTCTTTTAAGAAAGTCATCACCGTGGGTATGTCGCCAATAGCATGCTTCAGGTTCTTCAGACAGAAATCGCATTGAGCATGCTTGGGATACACTGGAAATATGTGTGGCAACCTGAAACGCCTCCCACAACACTTCGTGAGCCGGAAGTTGCCTTGGGGCAAGAGTGGCAGAGGATCCCACATAAACTGCTGAACATTCAGATCCGGTCCATGCCTCATCGCTATCCAGTTAATTTTGGCAGTCCAGGGTGATCAAATACACCCTACTGAAGTTTTAAGAAGTGGCGCTCTCGTCCAGTTGCTTATGCTTCTATTCATCGCTGTCAGTAGATCACTTGCTACTCAATCACGATAATTGAGTTTGAATTTCACTTGCATAATCTGACAACTTTCTTTCACTTGTTATTTGCTTTTCTGATGCTCTTGTTTAATGAATAAAATTCAAATGCTTCTGCATTGCTTAATATTTATTTTGAAATATGCCTTCATTTGTGTGAGCAGTGAACTAATAAAAATAAATCCTGTAAGCATTTACCAAACTTTCGAGTGACTTTATTAACATTTAGAAGATAATTCTTATTATAGTGTTTTACTGCCTTTACAGGATAGATAGTACCAGGTTTTTTATCATTCTTCTTGGCATGATGGCAAACTTAAAATTCCTTATGCAAAATGCTGAAAACTCAAATTTTAAGGGTCTAAACGTCACGTGAAGTTTGCTAAAAAGCTGGCCGAAAATTCATTTAATCTCAACAATTGCCACCGTTTATTCGTGACATATCGCAGGTCATTATGTAGAGATATAAGTCCAACATACAACTCCTGAGAATAGATCACGTGGTCATATTTTATGTTGAGGTCATAAGCCATTTAGTGGCTGCCCTAGTCTTGTTAGACAGGCCTTTTATTTATCTTTCATATTTCCTACTTAAAATGCGCTTTGTTCAACACGTGCGTAAGGAAATTACCAAAAAAGAAAGTATTACGATTCTTCTGAGTAAAATTAATTTGGCATAAAAGGCCCTTTTAAGAGCGAAAAATTTAACTAACTCTATGAAACAGCAACTTCGGTATGATCCTAAATTTTAATCCAACTAATTTCCATTTTAAGTCAGTGATTGACAGTTCTCATGATTCGTTTCTTGGAGTATACAGGATGTTTACCAACTCGGTGCACAAACTTCACAGGGTGATAGGTAATAACATACAGACATTTTTTTATCAAAGAATGGATGGTCTAAAGTTAATTGTTTAATTGCTACAGGAAAAAAATGTTGGAAATACTCCACCCATTACCAGTTAAATAATGCATGCAAATTTAAAAAGAGAAGGATTTTACGCCAAAGCGGATAAAGGGAGGATATTTTCGTGTTATAGCATCGTACATGGATATATAGAATTAACCAACATTTTAAAACACATTAGAGAAAATAAATTAATATGAAAACTAAATTGTAAATGACTATTTAAAGAGGCTAATGTATAAAGATAATTTAAACAAATAAACTTGAAGAACTGAAAGGTAAATGAAGAGTGAAGTTATTCCTCATACATTTAATAAAACAAAAGTTCTTTTATTTCTAAGAATTCCGACATAATGTTAAACGAAATGAGACTCAATTGCTGAAGCGTTATGTGTAAACGTCTATTATTTTTTCGTATTAAATTACTAAAGCGTATCCACGTTATCATCTACTATTAAAGCAAGCGATTTACTAATATTAATTAGCAATATGTATAACAGTAATGAATTATAGATACCATTAAGCCTAACAGCATTATGTTCTTGATACAAATAAGCTATGGATAACAATACATCTAACAATTCTTAAGGAGTTGCTTGATATATTACACGCCATATCTTAGCATTGAAAGCTCCAATGGTACTATATGGTATCATATGGCACCATTAGAACACGTTCTACTAAACCGATAACCTTTATCATTATTTACGAGTTGTCTGATATAGTACATACAATATCTTCATATTGCAAGTTGCAATGGTACCATATTATATCATCTGGCACCATTAGGGCACATGCTACTACACAATAACCATTAATATTATTTATTTATAAATAACTTAACTCATGACACGTTGATACGATTGTTTAAAACATTACATGCCATAACTTAACATTGAATTTCCAATGGTACGATGTTGTACCATATGGCACCATTAGGGCACGTTCAAATGAACAATAACCAGTATATTAATTTACTCGTTATACACACTGAGGCCACGTTGTTACGAGTTGTTTGATATAGTACATACCATATCTTCATATTGCAAGTTCCAATGGTACTATGTGGTATCATATGGTACAAATAAGGCACGTTCTACTAAACACTAACCATTATAGTAATTTACTCGTTATAGACACTGAGGGCACGTTCTACTAAACAATAACCATTATATAAATTTACTCGTTATAGACACTGAGGGCACGTTGTTACGAGTTGTTTGATATAGTACATACCATATCTTCATATTGCAAATTCCAATGGTACCATATGATATCATATGGCACCATTAGGGCACGTGCTACTAAACAATTACCATTATCTTTATTTACTCGTTATATTCATTGATAGCGCGTTGTTACGTGTTGTTTGATATATTACATGCCATACGTTAACATTGAAATTTCCAATGGTACCATGTGGTATTATATGGCACCATTAGGGCACGTGCTACTAAACCAATAACCATTATCATTATTTTGTTCGTTATATTCACTCATTGCACGTTGTTAGGAGTAGTTTGATATATTACATGCCATATATTAGCAAAGAAATTTCCATTGGAACCATATGGTATCATATGGCACCATTAGGGCACGTGATACTGAACAATAACCATTATCATTATTTTCTCTTATATTCACTCATGGCACATTGTTACGAGTTGTTTGATATATTACAAGCCATATCTTAGCATAGAAAGTTCCAATGCTACTATCTGGTACTATTTGGCACAATTAGGGCACGTGCTACTAAACAATAACCATTATCATTATTTACTCGTTATATTCAGTGATGGCACTTTGTTACGTGTTGGTTGATATATTACAAGCCATATCTTACATAGAAAGTTCTAATGGTACTTTGTTATCACATTGCACCATATCAATTGTTATTTGATATTTTACATGCCATATCTGGTTATAGGAAATCTTAAGGGGGTATCACATTTATACCATTAAAACACTTGCCATTAGAGCACGTACCCATTCCGGTTATTTCACGTTCGTACTTGTTCGTGCTCTATCCCATATTAATGGATTGGTGAAAATAGACTGTGAAAATGTTAATAATATAAAATTCGTCTGATTTAGAGACCAATCTGCCCTTTCAATGATCGTCAAACACGTGCATCCTGCACGCGCACCATCTCATTTACATTTCGAGCACGCGCAGAGCCGAACCCATGCTCTCAACACGCGTTTTCCCGAATGCGAGGATAATTCTTGTCATCCAGCACTTCAATACATGCACTCTCTCTATTGCAACGCAATGAATTGTGGGAGTTGTATTTACAGATGGACGGACGGTGTAACGGACAGCTGGACAAAGTGATCACATAAGCACTTTTTTACGACAATGTGCTAAAAAAATACCATACCTCTTTAGAGGAATAATTGCCAGAACTTTTAGAACATGTACCCATTGCCTTTCGCAATCGGATGAGATTTAATATCATGGAGCCCCTACACATTTCAATGTTGTGTGCGGATTACTTTTTGGGGCCCAACGGATTGGCAAAGGCCGGCCTATTGCTTGGCCACCTAGGTCTTCCGATTTGTCATCTCTAGATTTCTTTTTCTGGTTTATGAGGCTCCTGTTAACTCATATGAGGACTTAGCTGCCAAAATTGCAGTTGCAGCTGGGAATGAAGTTGACATGCCCAGCATATTTGAAACTATTTGCCAATCAATGTCTGGACGATATCAGGCATGTGTTACTGTTCGTGATAGTCCTTTGAACAGTTACTGTAATCAGTTCTCAAAACGCCATTAAGGAAAGACATTTTGAGAAGAGACAAAATATCTGAGAGACAAAACTATTCGCCGTCACAAAATATTTGAAAATTATTTTCAAAAATTTTGAATTGCTTTTGAAAACATTAAATCAGCTTTCAGTGATTCAAATTTGATAGTCTTTCAATTTTTTAATTATTCTTATTTATTCCTTAGGACTCGTCGTTACTTGTTGTTTGGTGTGCTTCATGCCCTTACTTAACATCGAAAATTTCTAATGGTACCATAATGGTATCATTACCACAGGTAACACTGAATCAAATTCGATAATCTTCGAAATTATTAATTTCTCTTATGTATTCGTTCAGGATATGTCATTCGAAGTTGTTCGATAAATAACATGCCATATATTTGCATTGAAAATTTCCAATGACACCATAATGTTATTATTAGCACATGAAACCCTGAATAAAAATCGATCATCTTCGCACATATTACTTACTCTTATATATATGTTCGTGACATCTTTATATGTTGTTTGATATATTTACATGCCAAATCTTACCATAGAAAATTTCCAAATGGTACCATAAAGGTATCCTTTGCACAGTTACCCCTGAATTAAAATCGCTTAACTTCGAACTTATTAATCATTCTTTTATATTAGTTTGCGGCATGTCGTCACAAGTAGTTTGATATCTTATCATTGAAATTGTTCATTGGTCCCATAATGGGGTTATTAATACATATAACAGTAAGTCAAATTTACCCATCTTTGAAGTTTGTAATTTATCTTATATATTCGTTCATAAGGCCCTTACGAGTCGTTTGATATATAACAGGCCATATCTTAGCAGTGAAAATTCCCAAATGGTAGCATATGTGTGTCATTAGCACAGGTACCTCTAAATACAGATCGACACATCTTCTAACTTCTTAATTACTCTTATATATTCGATCATGATATGTCGCTTTAGGTTGCTTGATATATTACATGATATAACTTAGCATTGGAAATTTCCAATGGTACCATAATGGTATCATTAAAACATGTACTACTGAAACAAGTTCACTAGAAGGACAATTTAAAGGTTTCAGAGGTGCCATAGGTCCCCACAGTTCTGTTCGTGGAGAAATTTCTGCAAAGTGAGGATATTCAACGCATCAAGTGGCCAGGATGATATCAGTATATATACACAATTGAGCATGCATGGGAGAAAACGTACATAAAAACGTTATATTCGATCTTATCTTGTCATTTCGAGTTGTTTGCATTGAAATTTCTAGGTGGGGTCATATTGGTACCATTCATTCATTAGAGCACGTGCCATTGAAGCGATTTTGTTCATATTCGATATGGTTCGTGTCATGAACCATAGTAATAGATTGGCGAAAATAGAATTTTAAAATCTCTCTTAGGCTCCGAGAAAATGTAGCAGACAGCAAGAAGATCTTTCTACGACCACAGACAGAGAGACACGTTTCCCCATAGTAATAGCATAAATTACTTTTTTGTACTTATAAAATTGTAAAATAAATGTTGAATAAATTGAGAAAAACAGTAAAGAAAATTCCACGGACTGGACTCAAACCAGGGACGGTAACCCGAAGGTCCCTGGTTCGAGTCCAGGCCGCAGAATTTTCTTTACCATTTTTCTCTAATTATTCATCACTATCGAAGTTAATGCCATTAAAAAAATCCTCATATAACTATTTTCCAATTATTGTTGTTAAATAAATGTTGGTAAGTTATTTTCTGATTTAAAAGTGAGCTTTGAACCATCCATTTTTTAGTAAAAACTATTTTGTATGTTATCACCTATCACCCTGTGAAGATGTGCACAGGCTTCAAAAACACCCACGGGTGATTTAGAGATAGATAGTAGATAAGATTTAGATTATTTGAAATTTAGATTCTGAAGATTTACAAATTTAAAAACAATTTGAAACCACCCGGCTCTGCTGCAGTTATGTGATTTGATTTTGCCTACACGCGCGGCATCATTGTGACGTCGTAAAGTAATCCTCTTATTAGAAACCACTACATACGAGTTTTTAATACTTCCTCGCCTCTTAGAATTTTATGGACTGCTGGTGCAAAAAGTTTATAAATGAGGTAAAGACGCAATTTTTTTTATCCCTAAATTTTGAATTTTAGACATTTTTGATAGGGAACTTTTTGCTTAGATTGATGCATGAAATCACAATATGTAATAATTGTCCCTCCATTTAGAAACGCCCCAACTGTATTTGAGGAGGACTCTAGAAGTTTTTAACAATTCGTATATATTCACAACTTGACTAACCGGCAATAGTCACCAAATATAGCATCTAATTGAGAAATCATGCAATTTCTTATACATTGTTTATAGCCATTATTGCGGTCACAAGGATCTCTTCTTTTATCTAGGGATATTATCTGAAATTCAACATTAAATATTCTATTAATTAATATATGTCAATAAATTATAAATACACGTCTGCAATCAGGGTTTTGAAACATTTATTTCGAACACAATAGTTTTATGAACAGAAATGGCATTTTGAATGTCTGCACAGTAAATAAACAAAACACAACAAATACGTGGATAATAGTTTTCGAAGAAATGGAAAAACTAGGAATAATGCAGAATTTTCTGTCAAGAAATTATAAACACACCTCTTCTAGAAGTGGTACAGTCAGTTGCAGTAGTGTCACGTGCTCTGGCTTTAATTATTTAAAATTTTCTTATTTAATACCTTGATTAAACTACCCAGAGGATAAAGCCGTGACAACAGGTGAAAGGAGGGACAGCTCTCGAATGCCTGCTGTCGTCCGTGCTTCGCTCAGCTTATCTACGGCAATTCAATAGATAGGTGACCTCCTCCTGTAGCGTGATGGCTGGTTACTCAGGTTTTTTGCAGCTTCGGTTATGGTTCCCTCTCCTCGTGGTTGTGTGAGCGTACGCTGTTTTTTGCATGGGCTCCACTTTGAGTCCAGATACACTATTTAAAATATTATGATTTGAAACATAAAGAGTCCAATATGAATTTACTTGCCTGGGTCTCGATCACATCCGCGGAACTCTGGCCGATAAATCTTTCCTTCAATGGCGGGGACACTCGTTCGGGTGACGTATGTTTTCCGAGCTCTTGGCCGCTATCTATCGGCTGCCTATCGGAGCGTGAACTTCGTCTGGCTCCGTTTCGTTGAAGCGGTGTCTGCATTCTCTTCCCCTAATTTCGTCCGTCAGAGCGAGCCCGAGCCGAGGAGACCTGATCAGAATTATACGAGGGCGTATTGAAAAGTAATGCCTCCATGGCTGTAACTTTTTTATTTGTTAACCGATTTTAAAAATTCTTTTTGTATCTTATACTCACATTTGTCCTCTATGTAATGCACTATTCACTTTTCGACATAGTCCTTATCCCTTTCCGCGAATTGCGCCAAGCGTGACTAGTTGGGTGAACCCGTCAGAGAGGAATTCCGGAGTTCTTGTCGACACCAGGATTGAATGGCAGCGTTTACCTCGCCGTCAGAACCAACTCATGTCCCTTAAGGGTCTCTTTCTTCTTTGGAAAGCGGTGAAGTGGCAAGGTGCAAAGTCTTTCATCTTTGAACTGTTGGTGCTGCAACACCTCTTGTGTGTGGCGACTCGTGTGCGGGTGGACGTTATCGTACTCCAGAAGAGGATCCAAAGCTGCCATTCAATTCTGGTGTTGACAACAACTCCGGAATTCCTCTCCGACGGGTTCACCAACTAGTCACGCGTTGGTGCAATGCGTGGAAAGGTATGAGGACTATGTCGGAAAGTGAATAGTGCATTACATAGAGGACAAATGTGAGTATAATATACAAAAAGAATTTTGAAAATCGGTTAACAAATAAAAAAGCTACAGCCATTTTCAATACGCCCTCGTAAAATGTAATAGACTCACGTTTGCTATGTTCCTTCACTCGAACGTCTGTTTGCTTAATTCGTTATGTCTCCTGCTGAATAATTCTCGGCATAGGGTACTCCTTCGATCTCTTTGGCTGGGCTATCTGTCTCGCTCTTCCTTGAGCCTCAGTCCCCTTCCCTTTAAATACCGTTTTACTCAACTCATTATCTGCACGGATATTCAAGATTTTGTTAAGGCGCTCTTGCATTTTCTTTTTCTCATGGGAGATCCTACTTTGCCGGGGAGGCTGGGGCTTCCCTGCAGTTTCTTTCCTTTGCGTGCTCCTACTCCCCCCGTTTTGCAGTTTTTCTGTTTTATCGCCATTTTCAGATTTTCTCTTGCTCCGGCGATATGACAAATAGACTACAACATGCGGTTTGGTTTGGTTTGTTTGGTATTAACGTCCTTTTCAACTGCCATGGTCATTTCAGGACGGCATTATAGGGGCTGCAAATTTTGCCTCGCAAGGATTCTATAACGTGCAGCCGGCAAACGACTACACGGGACCAACGGCTTTACTTTCCTTCCGAAGTAAGTGCGTGAAAAAAATCCTCGTCGTCCTCGGGCATCAGAGGCGATCACGCAACCTATAAGCCACTGAGGCCCATCTACAACAAATGCAAATTAGTTCAAGGTACGCCTAAAAGTCAAACCACACAGTTTTGTTTTGTTTGCAAACGAAAATTCCACAATGCCACGGAAATTATTATATACACATAAACCAGCTGAAGTGAGAAAGGTTTACTTTCTAAAAAGAGAAGGGAATGATACGGATATATTGCAGCAAAAGTCGGACGATCTGTTGGTGCCATATCAAAATATCTTCAAAAAAAGGTGACCAATATGGGAAAAACAAAAAGAGTGGACGAAAGCCAAAACTAACAGAAAGGGCCAAAAGGAAAGTTGTTGATCTAATAAGCAGAAAAGAAATGTCTACAAGGTAAATTGCTACTGAAATAGGTTCTAAAATGTCACATGTTACTGTGGAAAATGTATTGAAAAGCAACAAAAATATTGCATACATCAAACTTAAAGCAAAAACCAAAGCTGGAAAACATAAACAAGCGAGGCTGGAATGGGCCAAAACACACATACAGACTAGAAGGATAAATGGAGCAGTTTACTTTTTTCCGATGAGACAAAATTCAATTTACAATATCAATGTAGGGCTATAAACTTCCAAACTGCCTCGATGAAGTTGAGGCAGTTGCTTTTGTCGAAGTTGCTTTCTGTGCTGATGACATTCAGACGAATTTGCCGTGTATTATACATTAATTACATTGCATATACTGTCCAGTTTATTATACAATATATTAATTCACTTTTAATTCGAATTACTCGTCGCCAACATCTAACAACATCGAAAATAACTTCTCCCAATCATCGATACTTCTAAATAGGCCTACTTCCAAACTGCCTCGAACCAAAGCCTACAAGAAAGGTTATGCAGTGAAAATATTAAACTGAATAAAGATTACTTGTCTTTTTATTAAAAAAATTGATGTACTGTTGTGTTTTTTTGTCGATGTGCAAGTGAGAAAGCTTTCCATCTCAATGTAGGGCTATAAACTTCCAAACTGCCTCGATGAAGACTGGGATATGGATGTCAAATTAACTGAAGAAGATTGGAAAGACCTGTTCGAAGACACAGATGAATCAGATTTTGAAGATCTTTGAATATTAAATACAGGGTTCCCACATTCTGGAAAGGCAGGGAAATGAAACGTAGTCATGGAAAGTCAGGGAAGACGGACTATTTTCATGCATTTGTCAGGGAAATGAGATTCTTCCTTGGAAAAGTCAGGGAAATAGATTTTACTGGAGACTTTAAGTTATTTATCGAATAACTTATTAATTCTATTGATGTTTCCAGTTACGGACCAAGAGGCTAAAATTCTTGAACAAGCCTTGTAATACTGATACTAATACTAATTTTTTGTAATGTTACAACTAATAATAATAATAATATTAAAATTGTGTATGAAAAGCTGTTGTAGAGACATGTTTTTTTTTTTAAAAAAATTACGATTTGATCAGGGAAATGAGACCGTCGATGTCAGGGAAAGTCAGGAATAGTCAGGGAAATGAGATATATATTTTCTGTGGGAACCCTGTAAATATCCAGAATATTTAAAAATAAAGATTTTTTTCTGTATAAGTTTGCACATTTTATTTCTCGCGAGGAGTCAAAAATAGGGGTCGCATTATACAAGAGGATAGGATTTTTGCCGATTTTTTGGGCCGAAAAAGTGGAGTCGCATTATACAAGGGTCGCATTATAGTAGAAGATTTACGGTAGTTATGCCGGATGGTAATAAAAGATATTGGCTCGATTTAAGAAGGAACCTAAATAACACAACAGTACGCAAATGGGTGGTGGTGGTGTTATGATTTGGGCTGCATTCGGCGCGATTGGTAAGAGAGATCTTGTTACAATGAATGGAAGGTTGGACTCTAAAGCATACCAGGAAATGTTGTATAATAACCTGATATTCTTTGGCCCTTTAATTAATGGCCCTTTGGCTCCATGCAATACATCACAATCAACAAAACATTGGTTTGGAGAGCAACAAATAAACAAATAATACCTACAATCCGACGGAGAATGTGTGGACAATGTTAGTACACATGGTATAAGCAATCAAAGGCAATTTTCGCATGTCAATGATTTAAAAGTAGTCGTTTATCATGCCTGGGACAAACTGAAGAACACGCAGTTTAAAAAACTGATTGAAGACATGCCTATATTGAGTATTTAAGTTGATTGCAGCAAAGGATCGTTGGTTTGGTTTATTAGAATTTTTGGCGTCGACTACTAAGGTCATTTTGCGCCTTTTACACAAGTTACATCTATCTGTACGCAGCCCGGGACAAACAAAAACATCCATGCTCACGGCGAGATTCGAACCCACGCCCAGGTTGACTCGAGAACTAGTAGGCCTACGTCCTAGCACTCTCGGCCACCTGGCCGGCAGAGCAAAGGGTGGCTTCCATAAGTATTAGCAGTATTAATTCAATATGGTAGGCTAAATTTTGATGGGTGTATTTATAATTTCTTAACAGCAAAATTCTGAATTATTCCTATTTTTTCCACTTATTCGAAAACTATTTGCTACAAATGCGTGTATTCTGTTTATTTATGTGCAGACATTCCAAATATAATTTCTCTTCAGAAAACTATTTTGTTCGAAATAAATGTTTCAAAACCCTGATTGCAGAAGTGTATTTATAATTTCTTGACATACCTTAAAATTGCAAATAAATAAATAAATATTATTTAAACAACCCGCAGTTTGTCCCCCAACAGGCCAGAGCCCAATACGGGGTTTCCTTAAAAAAGGACAAACACAAACATCCATGCTCCAAGCGGGATTCGAACCCGCGAATTGCTGGTTGTGAGAATAGTGAAAATCATTCAGTAAAAATTCGTGCTGTGTGGATAGATGCATTGTCTTGCTGCCACACCCATTGTTTTTGTCTGTAGTGTCTCTTGCAGAAAAGAATGGATGTGCTTTGAAGGTCTTCTAAGTATTGCTTGCCGTATATTTGCCCTCAATTACTTTTATCTTCAGGTGACCGTGTTTGAAATGGCACCTAATGGCATCACATCTCCTCCTCCCATTTGGTACTTATTTCTGACCAGAGCAATTGGTTTTTGGCCTTGTTTTTTAACATAACTGCACATGTTATCAGGTCCATCCATGGAAAAATCGTTTTTCATCAGAAAATACCACCAACCCAAAATCAGTCTTCTCATGATGTGTTTCTGAGCAAATTGAAGACTTGCTATTTTATTTTTTGGTATTAATGGCAGTGATTTCTCAATAGCTTCATAGTGAAAGTTCTCACGCTGCAATTCACGCCTTATGGTTCTGGTTGAAGCCTTCAAATCAAGATTTACTTCGATGCGCATACTGTTTACAATGTGGCCAGCTGCAATTTCTCTTCTCTCATGGCGTTTTATGCTAGATTTTGTCCGTCTTGTAAGTGCAGATGGGTTTCTCATCTTCTTTCCTGTCTTCCTGTTTTCATTTTTAATTGCCCTGATTACTGTATTGTAGCCAACATCAGCAATTTCAGCTTCTCGCTTGAAGTTCTTGTGTTGAGCATACAATGCATGAATTTCCTTCGTTTCTCATCAGAAATCATCTTAAGACACTTCTTCACATTCCAAAAAATCAATGGACAAATATTCATGCACTTTACTGTAAAAAATATCAGTTATTTACCTGTTACCCCAAACTTTTGACCAGTTCAGTTTGCATACTTTGCATGTAACTTAAAAACAAATTAAAAGATCAATTTTTCAATTGTCAATTTGGATATATTCAATAGTAACTTAAAAGGTGTCATAACAATAAAATCTCTAAATAATTGTTTTCTTAGAAAACACACCTACCCCAAACTTTTGTCCACCAGTGTACAACAAGTATTGTAACCTGATCTTTTTCAAGCCGTAAATTGTACCGTTGTAGCTGTGACATCTGACATTATAATTGGTCAATGTGACAGGTATAACAGGTAAATAATTCGATACAGCTGGTACCTGTGATCAGTTGTATACTTCATACCAAATAGGTAATATACACGCTATTACGGTACACTGGAGGCGTGACCATTTGCTTAACTGGTAACGCGAGCACATATTTTAGATGGTCTTTAAGCAAGCCATTAAGCCATACCTGAAGCTATTGCGCGCGTAACAGCACAATTGATAGTCTAGAATAGGCGGTTGTCTCGTAACGCAGCAGGACAGCGAGCGGAAAAGCAGACATAATTAGTAATACAACGTAATAAAATTATTTTCATATCATGCCACCACCACAGGCAGAAGGGGCGACACCAAACCCCACTGGAGAAGAAACTCCCATTCTTTTAGGATCCGCCGATATCCTCTCATACCTTTCAGTCGAGGACGGCAGTAGTTCATTTGAGGACCCACTCGAGAACATGACACAAATTGGTGTTATGGCCAAGTGGGATGAATACATCCAGGCCATGGTGGAAAAATCGTAACCAAGAGGAAACGCAGCAAGAAAGACAGTATACTATTACCTGTCACAGCTGAAAACTATTGATCCATGGACGAAGAGTGTAAAACAACCCTCCGTGAACTCATTTGTTCGTTTCAAGCTTGCTGTAGTTGAGAATTTTCATTTCTTTTGGGGAAAATAAGCCTATGTAAAGATGGAATACATCCGCTTTATGATCATAATATTAATACAATTACTTATTTAATTAATATTTAGGTAAGAATTGTCATCTCCTTTTATAAGTTTAGAAAATTCTTTTCTCATGTGAGATAAAGTCTATGTAACGATATGATCGTTACAACAGATATATCGTTTTTACTTCTTAACCATTTAACTGGGGTTAATCATGGGGGGTGAGGAAATTTTGATAATGGGGACATCTTAATTATTCATAAATGTTAATGATTTCGCATTTTAGAGGAAATTGGGCAAAGTCATCAATAATTCAGATGATCTTTTGTTGGATTCTGTGGTCAGTGCATCACGCGGGAAAAGGAAGTGTGAAAAAGGATGGGGGAGACAGCAGGAGCTGGAAGAGCGGGTGAAACAATGAACCAATCAGTAACCTTCCTTTCCTGATGACGTTTAGGGCGCCAGAATCCAAGACCGAAGTTATAAAAAGGTGAGCACATGCTTATGCTCTCTCTCTCGATTTTATTTTCACTCACATGAACAACCATCAAAAAGTTTCCCTCATGGTGTTCCCTCAAGAACAGTCGTAAATGCATTCGATGAGGAGTAATATCAACGAATCGAGCAATTATGTAAAAGATCCGCAGTGAGTGAACTGTAACTGTGAGAATGTGTAAGGAATGTTCATCGGGCCTAGTACAAAAGCCTAATGAACAAAGCGACCATACATCTGGAAGAACGAGTTAGTACTACGGAGTAGAACGTGGCATGTGAGTAGGCCTACATGAGACAGCAGGAAGACACTGAGCGACAACGGCAATAGGATACTGTAACTGAGGCCGGGAGTTTACATAATCGAGTTGCCAGAAATCGTCCCTGAACTTTTCTGGGATTCGTCGACAACGAGCTGGGATGTCGTCGGTGAAATCTATAGGTGAACCCTGTAGCGCCTGTTCCATGTGCGGTAAGCTGCAAACTGCACGTGATGATCAGCAACAAGTTAAGAATCATCGCATTTTGTGTTTTGGGCCCAATGCGTTTGTTTCGCGAACTGTTGACATTCACTAATAAAACTAATAGAAGGAATTTTGATTAGCAAGAAAGTAAATTTATTACATTCAGTAACCCAACTTTGATAGTTAATGTACAAGTAAAGTTTACTCATGAAAGAACAATCTTACGAATTGTTCATTTGAATTCAATTAGCATTGCATAATGCTGATGTTCATTATACTCTTATTTCGCACATTAACCTCACTAACCCAATTTAGTCATTTTGTTCAATTATCCATTTTGTTGACTGTCAAATAAAAGCATTAATTTTATATACGACATTGTTGGGTTTCCTCTTTCTTAAGTAATGACCAAGGGAGGGTGGATTTCATTATCATTGGTGTGAGAAGGGAGAAGAGTTTTGACAACAAAAGAAAAAAGGAGAAAACTGGAAAACGAACCACTATACGATCCATCTTAAAACACAACGCATGAAAAAAGAAGGGCTGAATTAGTAATGGGAGGGGAGGTCCCCAGTCCCTAGTGAAGGGTAATGAGTATCAGTACTCTAAGTGCCCTTTTAGTATAATCGATAGTATTGAGACATTTAGTAGACTTAACGGTACAACAAGTATTTAACCTGATCTTTATCAAGCCGTGAAATGTACAGTTGTAGCTGTGACATTTGAAACTATAATTGGTCAATGTGACAGGTATAACAGGTAACTAAATTCGATACAGCTGGCACCTTTGATCAGTTGTATACATCATACCAAATAGGTAATATACACGCTATTACGGTACAATATTACATGCGATATTTTAGCTTTGAAAGTTCCAATGAAATATAATGGGACCACTACGCAATGTGCCTTGGAACCAATTTTGATTATCATTAATTTTACGTTATATTCATTCAGAATACATCATTCCTAGTCGTTTGATATATTACATGCCATATTTTAGCATTGAAAGTTACGATATATCATAATGGTTCCACTAAACCAGGTACCTTTGCACCAATTTCGAGTATCATTAATTTTACATTATTTTCGTTCAAGGCACATCATTCCAAGTCGTTTGATATATTATATGTAATATCTCAGCTTTGAAAGTTCCAATGAACCATAATGTTTCCACGAAATTCATCAGCCATAAGCCATCAGGGTCATACGTTTTCCCCAAACGCTCCCGCCTTCCCCAGTCACCACAGTTTTTTCCCCACCAGCCACCCATCCCGTCCTGCCTAGCCAAGCAATTGATTTCATTCCAACGAATGTCACGAGTCCAGGTTTTCTTTACATTTCGACCGCTAATTACATTTTATTTTATTAATATCTTTGTTATTATTATTATTATTATTATTAGAATAAATTGAAAATGGTCATTGGAGGATTTTTTCACGCCAGTACCTCCGATATTAATTAATAAATAGCGAAAAAAATGATTATTATTATTATTGTTATTATTATTTATTCTTTTATTTCTCTCGTGAACCTTTCTCTACATCCGAGCTTCTCTCCTCTCTATCCCCCTTTGATCTAAATCTCATACTAGTGGTGCATTTTTTATCTCTATATTTGCCCCATTCCTAGCTGTTTCTCTCTCTTTATCATTAGCCTTCCCATTGTTTGCTATCTTACTTTTCCGTTTTTTTAATATTATTATCTATTATTATTATTATTATTATTATTATTATTAGTAGTAGTAGTAGTAGTAGTATTTTATTATTTTTAATAGTATTATTATTTTTTAGTCTTTGGTGTTTTCCTTTTCTACAATTCTCTAATAGTCCCTCCTGCTGTTGTTTCCATTTGCACACCTCCTCCCTTCACCGTCGTTCTCTGCCTCCTTCTGACCTCATCTGTCCTCTGCTTTATCTTCACACTTTGGTGTCAGTTTCCTTACTCTTTGGATCCCCTCCCGGCGGGGGCCCCCCCCCCCCCTGCTTGTATGCTTTCAACTTTTTCCCTCTGTTTCCCCTTTTCATCTCTTACTCCCCCTCCTGACTCTTTCCCTTTTCCTGAGTTTTTTAAGGCCTCTCCTCCCGTTTTTAATGGCTCCCAAGAGAGATGCACCAAATGGCAAGTATGAAAGTTGTACAGCGAACATAATGGATTTCAAACAAGTTGTTGGTGATTGTGTGTCAACAACGAAAGGAATTAAAAATCAAATGCAGAACACTAATAATAGCACATGTCTCTCTGAAGCTGCCGAACGAGCCACGCCAAGTGCACCGCACTAGACAAAAAATGTAAGGCAGCATTGGTCTCTTCTAACGGATCTTTAGTATATATCTGCATGGAATGCAAAAACACTGGTAAGGATGAAATTAAAGACGTAATTATGTCCTTGAAGAATGAAATCGCAGAACTTAAAGCATCTCTGTTTAACAGCGATATGGGGCGAATCTCGCCACGTGTTTTGGAAAATGTGATTTCGGAAATTAATGAACGTCGCGCTAGGGAAAGCAATGTACTAGTCTTCGGAGTTGAAGAAGATTCCAAGGTGAAAAATGACACTGAGAAGTTAAAAGGCATATTAAGCAAAATTTCTTCTCCTTCCTTCTCATCGTTAAACAATTTTCGTTGCTTTAGGTTAGGGAGAAAAAACCCGGGCAAAGTGAGGCCGGTAAAGGTGATCCTTAATAGTAAAGCAGATGCCTTAATTACCTTGAAACATAAAAAATCTATATGTGATGGGACGAATGTATCAATCCGCATGGACCGAACAAAAATGGAACAGGATTTCGTGCACTCACTGAATCTTGAGATACAAACTCGTATGGCTAATGGTGAAAATGACATCGCTATTAGATTCATTCAGGGCTCACCCAGGATACTTAAGGATTTGTCAAAAAACTAGATTATCCGGGTTTATCATTTTACTATCAGAACGTCAACGGAACTAAAATGCTTAATTTAACCCAATATGCATCTCTCCAATCTTTTTCTGTTATTTGTTTCACGGAAACAAACTTATCAGTCGACATTGGGAACTCTGAACTTGGTCTAAGTAACTATAGCATCTACCGCACCGAACTGAATAGCCGTAAATCATCTGGTGGAGGTGTTCTCTTAGCTATCAACAAAACACTATCATCCCTCCCTATTGACTCTAGCCCTACTGTTGAGCATATTTTTAACATTATTTTCTTAGGAGGGCAATCAGTCATTATTTGTGTAGTGTATATTCCTCCTGATGCTTCATCCTTAACACTCGAATGCCACCTTAATGAGCTAGAAAGAATCATCTCTATCTACCCCGACTCGAAAATCTGTGTGTATGGTGACTTCAACTTATGTGAACTTACCTCCCTTTGGGTTCATGGTGATGTGTGCTGTGATCGTAACACCTTCTCCCATTGTGGAAATCTTTTACTTGACACGATTCACTTTCTGAACCTTACCCAACACAATACTTTCAGAAATGGTAATTGTGTTATTATCGACCTCATCTTATCTTTTGTCGATATGTCTGTTCGTATTTCAGATAATCCTTTAATCTAACCTGAAATCCATCATCCGCCCTTGCAGGGTATTATCAAGATTGAGAATAAGCAAAATTCTCTACCGTATGATTCCCTCCACTTTGACTATAATAGAGGTGATTATCACTCCTTTAATTTGGCCTTACAGGAAGTCAATTGGTGTTACCTCGAACAACTGGACCTGGACACTGCAGTAGAACAACTACATGTCACTATTTATATCTAATGGACTGTTATATTCCCAAAATCCGTATCAGAAATCGTAAACATCCACCCTGGTTTTCTCCCGAGCTCAAGAACCTTATTTCATTGAAAAAACCTGCTCATACCCATTACAAAGCTACTAATGATAACGGTGATTACATTGCTTTCTCTGGTCTAAGGTCCCAATGTAAAGCCCTTAATAAAATTTGCTATGATAATTATATCAAAAAAAATGAATCATCTATTTTTACAAATGTCAAAAATTTCTAGTGCTACGTTGACTCTAAAAAATCTGATAATTATCTCCCGCCCTCCATGTACTTGGATGATAATGTTCAAAGTAATTTTCTTGGAATCTCTCAATTGTTTTCCAACTATTTTTCCTCCGTTTATGTCAATAATGGCTCCTTATGTCAAAACCTTAATTTAAATTACGATAAGCAGGCTGATATCCCTGAAATTTGTGTTACCACGTCTGATATTATAGGAAAGCTAAAGACACTAAAAATCTCTGGTGGCCATAGTCTTGACCTGATACCTCCTCTACTTATTAAGGCCTGTGCTTCTTCAATTTGTCTTCCCCTGTACATAGTTTTTAACAAATCTTTATCCAGTGGCCACTTTCCTGCAGTCTGGAAGAATAATTATATTGTCCCTATTTTCAAATCTGGTGATAAACATGACATTAAACACTATAGGCCTATTACAATACAGTCTGCCATCCCTAAATTATTGGACTCGATAGTATTTGATAAGTTACAGCCTCACTTAAAAATATTATCATTCCTCAACAACATGGTTTTCTTAAGGGCAGGTCTACCACAACTAATCTACTGCCTTATGAGACTTATATTTTTGACAACTTTGACAACTCTGGTCAAGTGGATACCATCTATTATTGACTTTTCGAAAGCCTTTGATAAGGTAGATCATAATGTCATGCTTCTAAAATTGCAAGCCATCGGCCTTAATGGCCCTATTCTTTCATGGATTCACAGTTTTTTCTCAGGCAGTTGTGTGTTAAAATAAAAGATACTGTTGCCGCCCCTTTTCCTGCTACTAGTGGGGTTCCACAAGGCTCAAACCTAGGGCCCCTACTATTTCTGATTTTCATTAACGATGTTGGTACTGCGATTGGAGATATCCCGTTTCTTCTCTTTGCTGATGATCTTAAGATCTTTCATGTTGTAACAGATAACCAAGACTGTGTTCTCCTACAAGACTCTCTGAATAATGTTGATTCTTGGTGTGCAAAAAATAATGTCTCTCAACAATGTTGACAAGTGCAAAGTTGTTTCCTTCCACCGTCGACAGCAGCCAATCTTTTTTACATATAAAATAAGTAATCTCACTTTGTTCAGAGCTGACCAGGCTATCGACCTTGGCACTATTTTTGACTCCAGAATGACTTTTCACCCTCAGATCAACAATGTGGTGAGGAAAGCATACAGAACTCTGGGTTTTTTCACAAGACACACGAGAGATTTTAAGAACATTGACGCCCTGAGAATCTTAATGAACTTTCAATGCTAAAATATCGCATGTAATATAGCAAACGACTTTGAATGATTTCTCATGAATGAATGTAATATAAAACTAATGATAGTCGAAATTGCTACCAAGGCAGCTAGCTGGTTTATGTTTTCATTATGTTTCATTGGAACTTTCAATGCTGAAATATGTCTTGTAATATATTAAACGACTGGAATGATGTGTCTTGAATGAATATGAAGTAAAATAATTGATAGTCGAAATTGATTCAAAGGCACCCGGTTTCGTGGACCCAAAGCTGAAGTACTGCATGTATGGTTCATGGGAACGTCTATCTTTTTTTTCCATAATATCATCAGTCTTTCCCTGAGATCTTTGCCATCATTAACTTTGTAAAGTTGTAATTCGTTAAATTTTCTGGTAGCTGTTCCCTTGAATTTTGCTTTAATCATGCTCGTTTTAATCTGGCATGTAATATATCAAAATATGGTTGCTGAAATATGGCATGTAATATATCAAACGACTAGGAATGGTGTATCCTGAATGAATATAATGTAAAGATAATGATAGTCGAAATTGTTCCAATACACCTGGTTTAGTGGACCCATTAGGTTTCATGGGAACTTTCAAAGCTGAAATATGGTATGTAATATTTCAAACGTTTTCACTGATGTGCCATGAAAGAATTTAACTAAAAATAATGATAGTCGAAATTGATTCCAAGACAGCTGGTTTAGTTGACCCATTATGTTCCATTGGAAATTTACATGCTAAAATACAGCATGTAATACATCAAACGACCTGGAATGATGTGCCATGAAAGAATTTAACTTAAAATAATGATAGTCGAAATTGGTTCAAACACAGTTTGTTTAATGGACCTATTACGGTTCATGGGAACTTTCAAGGCAAAAATATCGCATGAAATATATCAAACGACTAGGAAGGATGCGTCATGAACGAATATAACGTAAAATTAATGATAGTCTAAAATGGTACCAAGGCAGCTAGCTGGTTTAGTGGACGCATTATGTTTCATGAGAACTTTCAAAGCTGAAATATGGCGGGTTATATATCAAACGATTGGCATGATGTGTCCTGAATGAATATAACGTAAAATTAATGATAGTCGAAATTGGTTCCAAGGCACCTGGTTTTGTGTACCCATTATGATATATGGGAACTTTCAAAGCAGAAATATGGCGCATGTAATATAACAAACGATTGGAATGATGTGCCATGAATGAATATAAAGTATCATGTTACCCTGGTGCGCTCTCTCCTGTATTATGCATCATTAATCTCGTCTCCCTATTACAATCACATTAGCCTTGTGGAGGGTGTACAGAAACGATTCTTACGAACAGTACAGGGTAGATATGGTCATCCTCATTCTCTTGATAAGTATAATGATCTTATGTTAAAACTTAACATTGAGTCCCTCCAGGTCCGGAGAAATCGTTTACCCTTACTTTTTTATGACGTCATCCACAATAACTACGATTGCACTGCATTACTAGAGCTTCTCCCTTTCAGAGTGCCCATTCACAGGACGTGGACTCCTAATACCTACTTCATTGGAACTCTCACACAAGTTCAAACTTTAGTCATAACTCGCCAATGAAACGTATTCTTCGCCTTGCCAACAACTACCTCAATTATTTCGATATTTTTCATGACCCAAGAGACAAACTTACATTTTTTAAATTTTGATTTATTGTTTTTCGTTTGTGCCTGTTTTTTTTTGTTTGCTTATAGGGCTTTGATGAGCCCTGCCATTCTTTGTATTTTAATTTTATCATTGACTTTTCTTTATTCTAGTGTATTACTCCTTTGTGCTTTTCCTGTTGTAAATGGTAAACTCGTATATAAAATAAAATAAATGAAATAAATAAATAAATAAATAAACTAGGTGCCTTTGAACCGATATCGACTATCAATTATTTTATTTCATATTAATTCATGACACATCACTCCAGTCGTTTGATATATTACATGCCATATTTCAGCATTGAAAGTTCCAACGAAACATAATGAGTTCATTAAACCAGCTAGCTGCCTTGGTACCAATTTCGACTATCATAAATTTTATGTTTTTTTCGTTCATGACTTATCATTCCTAGTCCTTTTAGATAGTACATGCGATATTTTAGTATTGAAAGTTCCCATGATCCATAATGGGTTCACTAAACCAGCTGTCTTTGAAACAATTTCGACTATCATTATTTTACGTTAAATTCTTTCATAGCACTTCATTCCAAGTCGTTTGATATATTACATACCATATTTCAGCATTGAAAGTTCCAATGAAAAATACTGGGTCCACTAAACCACGTGCCTTGGAACCAATTTTGACTATCATTAATTTTACGTTATATTCATTCATAACACATAACTACAAGTTGTTTAATATATCACATGCGGTATTTTAGCATTGAAAGTTTCCATGAACCATAATGGGTACACTAAATTAACTGTCTTTAAACCAATTTCGACTATCATTATTTTAAGTTAAATTCTTTCATGGCACATCATTGCAAGTCGTTTGATATATTACATTCTACATTTCAGCATTGAAAGTTCCAATGAAACATAATGGTTACACTAAACCTGGTACTTTTGCACCAATTTCGAGTTTCATTAATTTTACATTATATTCGTTCATGACACATCATTCCTAGTCGTTTTATATAGTACATGCGATATTTTAGCATTGAAAGTTCCCATATACCATAATGAGTCCACTAAAGCAGGTGCTTTGGAACAAATCTCGACTATCATTAATTTTACATTATACACATTCATGGCACATAATTCCAAGACATTTGATATATTACATGCCATATTTTAGCGTTGAAAGTTCTAATGAATCATAATGGTTCCACTAAACCATTTGCCTTTGCACCAATTTCGACTATCATTAAGTTTACGTTGTATTCTTTCCCGTGACACATCATTCCAACTCGTTTGATATATAACATGCGATATTTTAGCATTGAAAGTACCCATGAACCATAATGGGTTCACTAAACCAGCTGTCTTTGAACCAATTTCGACTGTCATTATTTTTAGTTTAATTCTTTCATGGCACATCATTCAAAGTCGTTTGATATATTACATACCATATTTCAACTTTGAAAGTTCCCATGAACCGTAATAGGTCCACTAAACCAACGGTGTTTCAACCAATTTCGGCGTTCATTTTTTTAAGTTAAATTCTTTCATGGACATCATTCCAAGTCGTTTGATATTTTACATGCTGTATTTCAGCATTGAAAGTTCCATTGAAATATAATGGTTCCACTAAACCGGGTGTCTTTGCACCAATTTCGAGCATTATTAATTTTATGTTATATTCATACATGGTACATCATTCCAACTCGTTTGACATATTACATGCAATATATCCGCTTTGAAAGTTCCCATATATCATAATGGGTCCACTAAACCAGGTGCCTTGGAACCATTTTTGACTATCATTAATGTTACTTTATATTCATTCATGGCACATCATTCCAATCGTTTGTTATATTACATGCGCCATATTTCTGCTTTGAAAGTTCCCATATATCATAATGGGTACACAAAACCAGGTGCCTTGGAACCAATTTCGACTATCATTAATTTTACGTTATATTCATTCAGGACACATCATGCCAATCGTTTGATATATAACCCGCCATATTTCAGCTTTGAAAGTTCTCATGAAACATAATGCGTCCACTAAACCAGCTAGCTCCTTGGTACCATTTTAGACTATCATTAATTTTACGTTATATTCGTTCATGACGCATCCTTCCTAGCGTTTGATATATTTCATGCGATATTTTTGCCTTGAAAGTTCCCATGAACCGTAATAGGTCCATTAAACAAACTGTGTTTGAACCAATTTCGACTATCATTATTTTAAGTTAAATTCTTTCATGGCACATCATTCCAGGTCGTTTGATATATTACATGCTGTATTTTAGCATGTAAATTTCCAATGGAACATAATGGGTCAACTAAACCAGCTGTCTTGGAATCAATTTCGACTATCATTATTTTTAGTTAAATTCTTTCATGGCACATCAGTGAAAACGTTTGAAATATTACATACCATATTTCAGCTTTGAAAGTTCCCATGAAACCTAATGGGTCCACTAAACCAGGTGTATTGGAACAATTTCGACTATCATTATCTTTACATTATATTCATTCAGGATACACCATTCCTAGTCGTTTGATATATTACATGCCATATTTCAGCAACCATATTTTGATATATAACATGCTAGATTAAAACGAGCATGATTAAAGCAAAATTCAAGGGAACAGCTACCAGAAAATTTAAACAATTACAACTTTACAAAGTTAATGATGGCAAAGATCTCAGGGAAAGACTGATGAGATTATGGAAAAAAAAGATAGACGTTCCCATGAACCATACATGCAGTACTTCAGCTTTGGGTCCACGAAACCGGGTGCCTTTGAATCAATTTCGACTATCAATTATTTTACTTCATATTCATTCAAGACACATCATTCCAGTCGTTTAATATATTACAAGACATATTTCAGCATTGAAAGTTCCAATGAAACATAATGAAAACATAAACCAGCTAGCTGCCTTGGTAGCAATTTCGACTATCATTAGTTTTATATTACATTCATTCATGAGAAATCATTCAAAGTCGTTTGCTATATTACATGCGATATTTTAGTATTGAAAGTTCCAATGAATCATAACGGTTCCACTAAACCAGGTGTATTTTGCACCAATTTCGGGTATCATTAATTTTACATTATATTCTTTCATGGCACATAATTTCATAACGTTTGATATATTACATGCTATATTTCAGTATTGACAGTTCCAATGAAACATAATGGGTCCACTAAATCATGTGCCTTGGAACCAATTATGACTACCATTATTTTACGTTATATTCATTCATGACACATAACTACAAGTTGTTTAATATATCACATGCGGTATTTTAGCATTGAAAGTTCCCATGAACCATAATGGGTCCATTAAACTAACTGTGTTTGAACCAATTTCGACTATCATTATTTTAAGGTAAATTCTTTCATGGCACATCATTCCAACTCGTTTGACATATTACATGCAATATTTCTGCTTTGAAAGTTCCCATATATCATAATGGGTCCACTCAAACAGGTGCCTTGGAAACATTTTTGACTATCATTAATGTTCCGTTATATTCATTCATGGCACATCATTCCCAATCGTTTGATATATTACATGCGATATTTTAGCATTGAAAGTTCCAATTAAACAATGGGTCCACTACTCCAGGTGCCTTGTAACCAATTTCTACTATCATTAACTTTACGTTGTATTCATGCGTGATACATCATTCAAAGACATTTGATATATACATGCGATATTTTATCCTTGAAAGTTCCCATGAACCAAATTGGGTCCACTAAACCAGCTGTGTTTGAATCAATTTCGACTATCATTATTTTAAGTTAAATTCTTTCATGGCACATCACTCCTAGTCGTCTGATATATTACGTGCTATATTTCAGCATTGAAAATTCCAATGAAACATAATGGATCCACTTTACCATCTCTTTTTGAACAAATTTCGACTTTCATTATTTTACGTTAAATTCTTTCATGGTACATCATTCCAAGTCGTTTGATATATTACATGCTATATTTTAGCATGTAAATTTCCAATGGAACATAATGGGTCCACTAAACCAGTTGTCTTGGAATCAATTTCGACTATCAATATTTTTAGTTAAATTCTTTCATGGCACATCATTCCAACTCGTTTGACATATTACATGCAATATTTCTGCTTTGAAAGTTCCCACGAAACATAATGGGTCCACTAAACCAGGTGCATTGGAACAATTTCGACTATCATTACTTTTACTTTATATTCATTCATGGCACATCATTCCAATCGTTTGAAATTTTGCATACCATATTTCAGATTCGAAATTTCTAATGAAACATAATGGGTCCACTAAACCAGCTAGCTGCCTTGGTACCAATTTCGACTATCATTAATTTTACGCTATATTCTTTCATAGCACATCAATCCTAGTCGTTTTATATAGTACATGCGATATTTTAGCATTGACATTTCCCATATACCATAATGGGTTCACTAAATACCATAACGTATTTTCATTTTAGTTACGTTTATATGATTTATTTTTGTGGAAAATGATTCCTGATCCTTTTTCTTGTTTGTTTGTACAGTTGTACGCAGTTTATCTTTGAGGAATGGTTTTGAATTAATTATTCTTCAACCCCAAAAACAAAGCAGCCAGACAGCTAATTACTCCACGGCTCACTCCTGCCCAGAACTGTCATGGCTCAATTTGCTTCACTTTTTGCCGCTGTTAACAATAGGATTCGGAGTCTATCTTTAATATACGTCATTGGTAATACAGTGCCACGAATGTACATTGTTAATCCAGCTCAATAAGAATTATTCTGTCTTCGTATTCTTCTGCATAATGTTCCTGGAATAAAATCATTTGAAGTTTTAAGAACTCTTGATAGATTATGGTATTCAACTTTTGTCGAAGCGCCAAGACAACGAGGCATTTTTGACGACGACGAAGAATGGGAAAAATGCATATGAGAAGCTATTGTCTTCAATACACCATTTCAACTGAGACAATTCTTTCCTTTTACCTGCGTATTTTGTTCACCACCAAATGCAAAATATTTATGGGACAAATACAAACAACCAATGTAAATCGATTATTTGAGAAATCATGATGAAGATATTGCATTTTATTTGACTCTTCACGACATTTCTTCAGTTCTCAAGCAACATAGTATTAATTGTATTTATTCAATCTACCGGAGCCAACTGGGCAGCCAATTGAGTTAGTAAATTTTAATCCAACTGAAGAGAGGAGAAGGAGAAGGACTCATTCCAACTTTAAATACTCAACAAAGAGCTTTATAGAGCTATCGAAAGGTTCTCTCAATCGGTCTACGATGAAACTGCGACAACTCGGTTATTCTATCTTGATGGACTTGGTGGGTCTAGAAAAACCTAGCTTTAAAGAGTTTTAATGAACTTCATCTGAGGAAATGGAGAAAACGTTTTCCCATGTGCTACAATTGGAATTGTTTCAACACTTGCGAAAGGAGCAGCTCAGTTCATAGTAGTTTCAAGTTGCTAGTTCCATTGTTTGAAAATTCAACATCGAAACTTAAGCTATCGTCTCTTCTAGGTAAAGATGTTTTAGAAGCAAAAGTTATATACATCAATGAAGTAACAAGGTTAACGAAACATGTACCGAGACGCTTCGACATGGAGTTCAAAACGATCCGACTAAACGAGACAAGCCATTTGATAATAAAGTGATAGTCATTGGAGGAGATTTTCGACAATGCTTACCAGTTGTACCAAAAGGAATAGTAACACAAGTTATCGAAGCATGCATCAAATTTATGGCAACATTTTACAAAACATTCATTGATATCTCATATGAGAAGTGCAGATTAAGACGATTTCAATTAGTGGCTTCTTCAATATGGATCTGGAAATTTTTCAAGAATTAAAAATTTTGATCGTAATTTAATTGAAATTCCAAATGAAATGATTGTCTCACCTGAGACTGAAATAATTTCTTCAATTTTTGGAGATGATGTACAGTTGGCTGCAAAAGGTTTTTACCTGCTCCGTAGGAACTGAGCTTACCGGATATTGATCGGTTGTAAAATCAGGAACTTTTACTGAGAGTCAAGGCAGATTAGACTAGAACTGTCCCTTCTGCATGAAAATAGGGTAGCAGGTATACGCTTGGGATGTGCTATTCACGTGCTCAACTCTGACTTAAGTCTCAACCTTTTTTTTAAAACGGGCGTTTATACTAGTTCCAGCTAATTATTAAAAATTATAAAATAAAATAATAATTTTTTAATTTATAAGAATCCGAAGTCAGAATTTCATATATCCAATATTTTTCAATACACACGCATATACTCTTTCTGCTGCCCACAAAAGTTTACTTGTGCACTAAAATATTTTGAATTTTTGAAATTCTGACTTCGGATTCTTAAAGACCATCTAAAACTAGAATAGGAATGTCTGCAGACCCATTCTCAATCTCTTTGTCTTCATCGATAAAATTGGGTTCGAAACTTTAAAAGTCCCATACTTTCAGGGCATCTACCTCCTGAACGGTTGGATCAAGTGAAAAAACACCGAGAATGAAACATTTCTCGAATATTGTGTACAATCTGAATATACAATTAAAAATAGGGGTTCCTATTAACGAATTCAAAGTTACCTTCTCCCCCCAGCCCCCCTCACAAGCGGGGGGGGGGGGGTTAATTTTTTAACTAATCAATTTTCCCCGCGAAATAATTCACTTCTGATTTTGGACATTTTTTCGTACAATGCTTAGTTTACGAGATATTCAGTTGTCTCAAGATAAATGCCTCGCCCTGTATTTTCTCTTAAAACCAAAAGTTCTTTGTGAGACGCATATATGCATTATTGATATTTATATACTAGTAAGGCGTCTGTGACACATATTAGCTGTTTCCTTTCTAAAATTTCGATGTCTTTTAATCTCTCTAAATAACACTGTCATACATGATTTTTCTTTCTGGTACTATGACACCTGTTTTAACATCTGCTTTTCACACTGATTTCAAATATGAAAGCGGTTAGCCTGAATCACATCGCATTCTAAAGAAAAATGCCAATATTTTATACTTATACATAGTGTACTGGTAAAATAATACTAAACTGGAAAGCAAAGTTTGTGTACGTCTTACATTAAAAATGTACGACGTTTATAACGTCAAGCATTGGCAGATGATGAATCATGTATCAAGAAATAAAACTTTCAATCCAAGAATTAAAACTTTCACTTCGTTGCTTGCCTCATTGCCTGGTGCGCTCCGCCAACACGGTACAAGCATTAATGTTGTACAGGTATTAGCAATTCCTTGTTAACCGTAAATAAGAGGTTCGCTCGTGTGTACTTCTTTTTTTGTGTGTTATTTTTCTTTCAGATTTATAAGTTATTTGCTATGGCTTTAAGAAGCTATGCAGATTTATTCTGCTATGTGTGTGGCTACTTTACTGATCGCAATCACCGAAACACGATGACGCCGTTATTGAAGAAAGCATACGAACTTTACTTTGACTCGAAGGTTGATGATGCAGACAAATTGTGGAAACTAAACACCATTTGTTGCACTTGTGCGATTACCTTGTCGGGCTGGTTACGAAAGTCACCAAAACATAAGGCTATGCGTTTCGGAGCGCCATTCATATGGCGTGAACCCAAAAATCATTTTGATGATTGTTACTTTTGTCTGACAATTATAAAAAGATTTTCTTTTAAAACTCGCAAATCCGCGACTTATCTTAACATCGAATCAGTTTCCAAACCAGTGCCTCACGATCCAGTGAAATGTCCAACGATATGCCAGTTTCGTTTCAGACACAAAGAGCTCATGCAGTACTTCATTTCTGAGAATGATATATGCTACTGCAACGATGTAAACGGCCTTATGGCCCATCTTGGCCATGAGCATAAATTCAACAACTGGCGTCTCTTCATCGATTTGTCCAAAGCCAGGCTTAAGGCTGTGCTGCTGCATAATGGCAATTTATTGCCGTCAATTCCTGTTGCCTACTCCACGCAGCTAAGAGACATATGACAACATGAGTAAAATTTTAAAGATAATAAAGTACCATGAGTACAAGTGGAGAATTTGTGGAGACTTGAAGGTAGTTGCGATTGTCATGGGTTTACAACTTGGTTACACAAAATTTTGTTGTTTCCTGTGCGAATGGAATGGTCGGGACAAAGAAGCGCACTATGTGAAAAAGGTTTGGCCCGCCCGGGAACGCATGCAGCCTGGTGAAAAAAACGTTTTACACGAGCCTCTGGTTCGTAAAGAAGACATCATTTTACCACCGTTACACATCAAGTTGGGCCTCATGAAGAATTTCGTAAAAGCATTAGATAAGACGAGCGATGCTTTCGCCTATCTTCGTGCTATGTTCCCACAAATCAGTAATGAAAAATAAAAGAAGGCATCTTCGTAGGCCCCCAAATTCGGAAGGTGATAGCAGACACACGTTTTGAAGAACTCCTAACTACAAAGGAACTAGACGCATGGGTGGCTTTCAAATCCGTTGTCGCAGATTTTTTGGGAAATCATAAATCTGTTGACTACATAAAAAATTGTGAAGCAGTGCATTGATGCCTACAGCAGAATGGGATGTAACATGTCTCTTAAAATCCACTTGCTTGACTCGCATCTCGACTTTTTCCCCGATTGCCTTGACGAACTCAGTGACGAACACGGAGAACGTTTCCATAAAGAAATCGCCTTAATGGAATCACGCTACCAAGGACGCTGGAGTACTGCTATTCTAGCTGATTACTATTGGTTCCTTCAACGTGATGCACCTGAAGCTAAATATCACCGGAAGTCAAGTGCCAAAAAGTATAAGCATTCCTAACTCAATTCCTGTTATGTGTACTGTTATTTGTAAATTATGTTTCGCGTACTACGTTGTGTACTATTTCAGTTACTACAGTTGACAACAATAAAATATATATTGCATTTTTTCATCACAGTTATATCCACACTGTACTGACTTCAATTTGAAAGTTAAACAGTTTTTCATGCTTTGTTTTTACTTAATCAGAACTTCTAAATTTCGAGTGAAATCTGTAGATTAGCACAAATTTGAATTTTGGTTTTCTAAGTATTCTGATGTGATACAAAGAAATGGATTACATATTTACAATTAACATACAGAAATGACCCAGAAATGCATAAACTCGCCAGAGAAAGACAAAAAAATTTTTTTTTTGTATGTCAGTGTAATCGGCATTTTTTAACTTCTGGCCTTTTACACTTTAGGAAACCTTGTGTCAACATAAATGCTGAGCAATATGCCGACACCTTATTGACCCTTTCGAGGAAAGCTCTATGCAGGTAGCGGCAGCGGCATCCGTTGGCCTCTGGAGCCCACCCACACTTCCGGCGTCGCCTTTTTCCCATGCTAAACACAAATAGATTTAATACATTTATAAGTGAATTTAATACAATTTTACCCCCTCAGTACAGAAATACGGAAGAATAAATATTTTTAGTATTACTGTATTTATTTTAGTTTAATTACACAGCGGTTAAGTGTTACTCTTGTTACGTTTGTGTTATTTATGTTACTGGCTTGTTTTCTGTAATTTAATTAGAATAATAAAAATTTTACGGTAAATTTACTAAAACAAGGTTACAATAAAAATATATTTATTTTACTTAATTTAATAATTAAACTCTGTTTATATTGAACTGAAACACGCATTATATCTATTTAAAATCGGTAAAAGTTCCGTGTAGTGTCCCCTAATTTTCTAGGCTGGCATCGATCAACTCCGTCGCGTTTATGCTTTGAATTTATTATTGTAACATAATTAATATGTAAATAATTCATCATATTATCGAAATTATATTTTAAGAAATTTATGCAGGAAGGGGTCATTCGTGACGATGAACTTCAGCTAACGGGCGGTCATTCGTGTCGGCCTGGCCGCTCATCATTCAACAAATGAAGAACTGTAAATGGGCAATTATAAATATATATCCTTCATTAGATGATTATAATTACCTTGTAAGTGGGAAAGAAAAAGAAATCTTCGTGAAAGAAAGGAGCTACAGGTGAGTGAACGATTTAAGCCTATTGAATTATCGTGCTACCTTTAGTACAGTTTTTACAAATTGGGTTCATACAGTTTTACGTAAATTTCATACATTTATAAATAGTTTTAATACAATTTTAAATGAATTTAATAGAATTAAATGAATTACATTTTAAGAAATTTTTCCGTGAAAAAAATCTCGAAAGGTCCGTGACGATGAACCTTAGCTAACGGACGGTCATTCATGTCAGCCTGGCCGCCCATCATTCAACGTACACCTTCACGGAACTTGCGTTATTTTTTTCTCGCATGAATTTCTTAAAATACAATTCATTTTGTCCTATTAAATTCATTTAAAATTGTATTAAATATATTTAGAAATGTATGAAATTCATGTAAAACTGCATGAACCCAATTTGTAAAAACTGTATCAAAGTTGGTACGATAAATCAATAGGCTTAAATCTTTTACTCACCTGTAGCTCCTTGACACGATACACAAGGATTTCTTTTACTTTCCCACTTACAAGACAATTATAATCATCTAATGAAGAGTAGTACTTCATTTGTTCCTTGGCGTAGAAACATATTCGTTTCACAAAGAAATTGTACAGATCGAGTGATATTATTGTAGGCCACGAATCCACGTCGTTCTTGAGAAACGTTTCTAAGTATCATTCATGGGATCTGGCAAATCGTGCCCTTCAAACATTAATTTCTGCATATATCGGTCGCTGGCTATTAAAACTATTAAAAATATGTGCTTGACATAATTTAAACAGAAAAATCGCCTAATAATTGTATAAACACTTGTAATTTAAACTACACTGTAGTTCAGTGTTGCCAAGTTATTTTCACAAATTCCCCCAAAACCGAAAGAGTCCCCCCCCCCTCCTCAAAAAAAATCCCCAAATTATTTTGGCAATTTTACGCGTATAGAAATTCAGACAGAAGTTTTTGCAGTGATGTTAATCCTCATATTAATCCTAATGATGACGTCACGAAGTGATTGGCCGCAACTGCCAGGTGGCAATATGCATTGTTACTTACTTACTTACTTTTCAAACCCGCTTATCCGTTAGGGTCGCGGGGGCAGCAGCCCTATGGAGGATCTCCAGCGATCGCGATCTTCCGCCATCAGGCGCATGTCCTCCCTGGTAATATCCAAGCGACTCGAACCCAAATTCTCCATGTAGTCTAGCCACCTGGTTCTAGGCCGACCCCTTGGTCTCTTACCCACCGGCTTGGAAAATAACAACTGCTTAGGAAGACTAGTTTGCGGCATCCGTATCACGTGGCCATACCAGCGCAACTGAGATCTCTCAATGCGGAGAAGTAGCGGCTCAACACCTAAAGATTCCCTTATTATGCTGCTGTACACTCTATCTAGTAGGGTAACACCTGCCACACCTCTCAGGAATATCATTTCGGCCGCTTGTACCCGCGATCGCACTCTTTCGGTCATTACCCAAGCCTCATGACCATAGGTGAGAATGGGGACAAAGATAGATTTGAAGACGGAGAGCTTGGCTTTGTTACCCAGCTCTCGTTTCGTTACCACGGATCGCCACAGTTCACGTCTGACACAGCTTGCTGCACCGATCCGAGCATCCAATTCTTTCTCCTGCCGTCCATCACTCGTGAATGCAATCCCGAGATACTTGAACTTCTCCACCTGTCTCAATGAGGCTCCCCTAACATGGAGAGCGCACTGAGCAGGCTGTCTTGAAAGAACCAGAACTTCGGTTTTAGCCACACTGATCTTCATCCCAGCTTCTTCATATTTGGCTGCAAACCGGTCTAGTGCATGCTGAAGGTTCGTGCGAGAAGACCCAAGCAGGACAAGGTCGTCCGCAAAGAGCAACCTCTCCACCAGGCAGTCGCCCACACAAACACGCTCATCGCCTCGGCTGCATTGTTTATGTCTCCAATTGGATCAAGCGCGATCCAGTCTTAAAAGAAAGCACGTGTTCAGTGTAGGTTTAATGAATGGACGTTCAGACAATGCTAAAAGTTATGCGTAACGAAAAAAAATACCTTTCAACTGTGGTTTCCCAAGATTTTACATATTTATGCTTGTATTTTGCGGTGGATAGCTGCTTCAGAGGCATGTTTAACACACACAAGTCGTAATACGACTACAACAACTAACTACTACTACTGCGTCCAGTCATAAGGAGAACGAACCGAACCTCAATCAAAAGTAAAAGATCAAAGATGATTGGTTAGAGACATATCATCCGTGAAGAAATGCGAATCACGTGACTTCTTGTAACCAATCACGCTTAGTTACTTCTGAGATTGTCGTGAAGAGAATGTTTCCAAAGTCTCAGACGTAACTACACATTTTCTATATTAAATAAATGGTAAATAAAATTTCCCCCAAATATCCCCCAGAAAATAAAATCCCCCTAATATCCCCCAATTGAAAAATAATCCCCCAAATTTGGGGGAAAATCCCCCAACTTGGCAACACTGCTGTAGTTACCCTGTGCTAAATCCGTTGATGCTCTCTGAATCGGAAGTTAGTAAGGGCTTTCATAAGATCGGTCACGTGATTTCCTATGACGCGTTGTTTGTTATCGAAACGGTCAATAAGGTGTATATGCCAGCATTAAGAATAACGTCCCCGGAAACTGACAAAATGTATTATCTCTCTGCATGATATTCCTCGCCTTCATATAGATCGAAATATTCAAGATCTCTTTGTACACCTACATGGCGGATTCTTAGATCAGCCATCTCAGTGCCCTGACTTGTCCATGTGACATTTCTATGTCTTTGTCCGTTTAAAAAAATCACTTAAAAATGCGAGTACCTAAGCACTGATTTCATCTATCCCTCCATTTTAATCCGCACTAATAACCTCGTTTTTATTAATAAATTGATGTTTTCAATCGTAATTGAAGTGTTTAAAAAATGGAAACTTTTTTTCGTTTCTCATCATTTTCGAGCTAATTACATATCATATGCCATATGTTTCACTTACAAATTTCCATCACTTGTGGAGGTGTATGATCACTGGCCTGACAGTATTCTGGAACAGTGAACATGCAGAACTACCACATTTGAGATTCACAGAATCTTCTTTGGCTTCATGAAGATCAGTTAGATTCAGAAAAGTAACTGTGTGGATTTGGTTGTCTGCATGTTTTTTCGACTTCTTCGAAGAAGTCACACCACCATCCTATATAAAAACTACAGCTTGAAATTGGGATAGGTTGCAGCAGTTCGTCATCTCATGGATTCAACAGACATAATATGTTAACATAATAAAATTTCAACAAGACCGTGTACCCCTAAACATTAGACATGATGTTTGTTCAATAATTCCTGGGCAACAAATCTGCGCAGTGAAAATCATAACCCGTGCGTTCCCGTCAACATGGTCGCCCCGTCCAATAGATTTAACTCCGTGGGATTTTTGTCTTTGGGGTTTTCTAAAAAGCATTGTTTACCGTGGAGGCTTTCATTCACTGACAGAATTGAAAGGTAGCCTTATCTTTAATACACGGAACATCTTCCGAACAACTGCTGCGAGATATGCTATGACTTGTTAAGAGGTGTTCGCCCTGGAGAAGGTTGGCCATATAGAACATTTGAGTATTCTCGCAGCATCCTGTACATACCAGATCCTCCAGCACTGATAACTGTTAAGTGCAATGGACCTCCTTTAATAAATTACAATTTCCCCAACACTTTGGCGCATTAGTGCTAAACTATTATTGTTGATAGCGCCGCATTTCGCCCTCATAGCTGCACTCACAGCAATTTCCAGATCGTAGGACTCATTTTATTAGGTTATAGCTCTCTGACTCGATTATAAGAATACAGTACTTCGTAGATAAGTTGTATCATCCATCTTCAACCCCCGCCTCATCTAAGAGCGCCATACTCAGCTTTACGAGCCAATTCATAGGAAATGGGAATCATTTCCGATAGAGATACGAAATCAAGTTACGAAAACATGGCGGATAGCGATACTGGACGATTTCGCCGTTCGTGGTAGTAAGAAGATTAATACAAAATTATTAGAACTAATACTACTCTTATTATGACTATGGATGGGACAAGTTATCTAGAGACTATCTATCAGGAGGGATAGTCTCTTCAACTCTGAGTGCGAGAACAGTCTCCCTCAAAAAACTCGACGTTGAATAAGCCATTTTCCAACGTTGTTCTTCTTGCTCCTTCAAATTTTACCAGTTCAAGAAAAATTGAACGAAAACAGGAATCTAAGTAAGTTACACTATTTTCTAACGTAAATTATACTTATTTAATAGTTCCAAATTTATATGCTGACACGTTTTCTTATTCATTATTGTTACGATTATTTTTTATTTACTCGATGTGATCTGAAATGCATTTCCACTGAACAGCATTCATTATTATCGACTGCTAACAACATGGCTAGTTTCTCGAAGCAAGAATGGATCTAAACACCGGAAACTGTGTATCGGAGCCTTATTGAAAGTAAGAAGGGTGGCTGACTTAATTTCAGCACGGAGGTCGAATAAGATATTAACTAAAATAAAATGTCGCTATTTCCCTTTCCATTATTGTAGAGAGTGTAAATCATTGATCTAAAACTCATCCTTTTTTCTATATTTCAGATTGCAAAGGATAATATGATCCATCTTATAATATGAGCCTTCCTCTTCTGCAATACGTGATAGTTTCCATTTAGCCTACCTAAAGGAATGTAAAAGGAATCTTGCAGATTTATGATGAGAACGATGTAATGGTTACAACAAAAACAATCCCTGGATTTTTGTGCAAATCATTTTTGTTAGGTGATAGTGAATTTATTGCATTATACATTATAAGTTGAATGTATTCTTAAATCAATAATAATAAAAAAAAATTGATGTTTAAAAATTTGTCGTTTCTCTTCGTATTGTTGTCTACCGTTCAAGACCTGTCAACTCTATGAACACGGCGATCGTTATTTTAGAATTTAGCAACAGATTTATCATCAAAATCCTTTTTTCTGCCTACAAGCTTGGAGTTCTATCGTCTGCTGGCGAATTTTGACTGCAAAGACGATAAAATACAAATACAGGTCGGTATACAAATGTAAACTTGTGTAAATATCAGTATACACTGTGTAAATAGGTGTGTAAGCCTGTGTAAATTGTGTATACACGTGTATAAATTTGTGTATCTGTGGTATAAATGTGTAAATATGCTATGCAGATGTGTACAAAAGTGTAAGCTTGTGTAAATAGGTGTATAGACGTATGTAAATCTGTGTGAGTAGGTGTATACACCTGTGTAAACTTGTATATTGTGTATACACGTGTATAAATTTATGTATATATTTGGTATAAATTTATGTATATATTTGGTTAAGCTTATGAAAAATAAGCTGTACAGATGCGTAAATTGTCTATACACGTGTGTAAATTTGTGCAGATATATGCATAAATGTGTGTAAACTTGTGTAAATAAGCTGTACAAGGTGTACATAAGCGTAAACAAGTGTAACTATGTGTAAACCTGTGTAAATTTGTGTACGTGTGTGTTTAAATGTGTGTAAAGTTCTGTAAATATTCTATACGGATGTGTACTAAAGTGTAAACTTGTGTAAATAGGTATATATCCGTGTGTAAATTTATGTATATTGTGTAAATAGGTATATACATATGACTATATAAATCTGTAATTAGCTGTGAAAATATATAAATATGTATGTAAAAATGTGTAAATAAGTAATAATAACGCGTATGAGTCTTAAGTCTTGTACAGTCGAGTCAATTGACCCAAGAATGGCGACTCGGAAATTCGGGTCAAACAACTCTTACTGACATCTGTGTCCAACGACTCTCTTAAATGGGTCGTATTGGAAGAATCATAGGACTCTCACAAGCAGTTCATATTAACCGCATATTGCTGTGAGTGTGGTTGGAGCAATGACATGTTATTATTGAGAACATCTCTTCCCGAGACCCTGAAGAGCATATGCGCCAACTTTGAAGCTATTTTGCCAAAGTTACTATAGGGCTCTGAATAGTGATACTTTAATTTCAACCAAACTGCAGAGTAAATCATGGAGAAATCATAAAATTGAAATATGTACCTGAATGATTTTGTGAAATAAAATAAAAGAGTCCAAGACTTTCGGATAAAGCACAGGAAATTCTAGAAAATGAAGGTCTTCCTGATCTTGAAATATCTGTTAATTTTCAATAAAAAATGTGTAAAATAGATGTTGACTATTAACAGTCATTGTTAAAAAATATAAAATGAAATTAGGTTTAGATATTTAAACATTAAATGATGAATTTCATATTTTTTAAACATAAAACATTCATATTTAAATGCAGCATATAATGAAAATTTCAATTAATAATAATCACCTGTATTGAACCCCAGGGACAGAAAGGAAGGGATCGTACTTTTATCAAAAAAGATTCAAGAAAATTTTCATACTGCTCCCCTAAAAAAATGAAAGCTATTGAAAATTACTGTTTCAGCAAGAGTTGGGGTAATATAAAAATTGGATATATTGATTGTGCATATAAAAGACGTGTTCAAATGAGACTCGTTCTCATTGGTGATGTAAGAAGGCAGGGAGCAAGAAACAAAAGCAAGAGAGATGAGTCACAAAGCGACAAATCCGGGCTAGGTCATCCACAACAGCGTTTGTGACATGCGGAAGTGGATTTCGTGGTGAGTGGTGACTCTCCACAGGCTGGAATTCCTCGGCGATTAGAAACTGAATGACTGCTCGCTGGTCTGCTTTGCACGAGTTTGGGACTACACCATCCATATTCAAATGAATGCCACGCTTGCAAATATGTAGCGTTTGAGAACGCTATTTGCGCTAGTTAGCAACAACATTAGCACTGTCGCTGTTACACCAGCATTCAATAATTAACCAACTATGTATCGCGAGTCACGTGAAGAAAAGGCATCAGTTGAACGGGCCTCGTATGTAGTTAACTCTATATTTCAACTAAAGTATACATCATAACAAAAAAATTTGATAAAAGGAGATATAACTAATACATACTAAAAATACTCAAACGTAGTCAGGAAATGCTTGTAACAACAGAGTAAATGTAAATGGAAAGCAATGTAAGAAAATTTTGAAGTTTTAAAGCACAAAGATAAGCAATACAAAAGCTGAAAACAATATATTTAAAATAACAGAAAATTATAAATTACTATCAGATACCCGTAGCTTTGCTCATGTCAAGATGATAAAACTGAAATGACTCTTTTTATATAAATAATACTTCTGTACATTAGGACATTTTATGGATATTTTATTGACTCTTTATTAATCAGCAAAAGATTCAGGGAAAACTAAGGGTCAGTCAAATGAAAACGAGATTATAAAAATGAAAGCAAAAATATGCGCGTGGAGGTACGTTGTAACATACGGGCGCATGCGTACACATGTTAGGTAATCATACGAATCGTTAGTGTTTATAGAAACTTGGTTGTGTGCGGTTAGCGAAGCAAGACGTGAGATTGAGTAATGGCATCCGTAATCCAAATCGCGAGAAAGGAAGAACAGCGCGTGGTGTTGAAAGGAACTCTTCTCATTGATAAGGGCAATATCGTTAATGCGAATCGATACTGCGAAACTGCCACGTCTGCGAGTGGCCATCAAGAACAAACGGCCGGTGATGCTGACCGCTGGAGTAACCCTGATTCTCGACAACGCCATGCCTCATACAAAGGAGCTACTGATGTGGATGCGAGGGAACGTCTTAGAGCATCCTCCCTACAGTCCTGACATGGCACCATGCGATTTTAACATTTTCGGACCATTGATACGACATTTGAGAGGACGACGATTCACATCGGACGCTGAGGTCCAACAGGAAGGCAGGGCTTTTCTACTACAGCAGCCAAGCGAATTTTATGACTAGGGAATCCGTCAACTCGTGGATAGATGGGCTGATTACCTTAACGCCCACGGTGTTTATTTCTAAATTTGTTCAGGTATATGCCAATGCCTTTAAAAATCTCGTTTTCTTTTGACTGATCCTAATATATTACGATTTTTATTAACTCCGTCCTCAATCAGTATTGTCTGATTTGTTGATATGCCGCATATATAACTGGTAATACGAAAACACCACGTTTCGGAGGTCTACTCCAATCTTATTAAAAGTTTGGCTTTGAATTAGTTAATCGCAATGGCGAAACAATCTGACAGAAAACTACAGCCTCGTAAATGACAGATCAGTAGGAATCATGGTTATTCTTGGTATTAATGCGATTTCATCGACTACTGGTCCGAAAAATGGTGAGATTTATTATGTGCATTAGACGCTTCACTTAAGTCTTATGCCATTGGAAAGCTATGGTGGTTTAAGATTGCAAAGCAACATGATCGGGGTGCCAACTTATACTTGAGTACATATGAAGGCAAACTTGAAGGGTTAAGAGCATTGAGAAACTCTATTGGATTTTGAATGGTCTCATCTAGATTTACTATCGTATCCATTGACGTGGCTATTTTATTCAGAAACTGCTTTATTTATTTCCTCCAAGGCATTGTTTCATGCAGTTATGATGGCGCGATTGTCAAGGCAATTAGTATCTTTTTGTAGCAAATTTTTAAAATTCCGATAAACATTGTCTCTTACCTGGTCAATGGTTCTGACACATGACACATTGTGGGACGTTAATGCTGTAACTATCTTCACCTTTTACGAATATTAGAGGATAGTGCTACGAATCATAAGATGATGAAGTTCAGATATTCGTCGAAGACTATTGTGGCATGATCGCAGCAGTATATCTCTAGGACTACAATATAGTCAACCATCAATGCTGCAACTTCGCGAGTGTTGGAGCAATGTAGCGGTATTGTGCTCACCAACAGGTCGTTTTTCGGCATGAATTACGATTTTATAGGAAGGAAGCATTTGTTCTATGGCCGTTGACATAACTATTACTTTCATGAAGAATTTGCTGTAAAGATTGCAAAATTTCTTTTTGAAGGGATAGTGTTCTCTCTCCAAACCATTGGCACACAAAACTTCAGCTTGCATTCTTTCCTTTAGAACATGATTGCAAAGTTTCAACACAGGTTTTACACACTTTGTGAGGAGCCCAAATTTTGTCTTGGGCTCCAAGTCCTACTTTAAAGTAGGCACGATAAACTTTATTGCTAACGTAATCTTCTCTGATTATCAAAACTTTGTTTCTTTCTGGTTTCGGTTCTTAATCGATGTTCTTGAACAAATAGACTTCCTTCTACACTAATTAATTCGAATAACTCTAAAATATTTAGTGAGGCGACGTTTATCCATCATTACGGCTTTCGGGTCAGCCACGATGAGAGAGATGAGAAAAGCTACAATGAGCAGGCGCGCCCATGTTGTATTAGAGAACGGACACGAAAACGAGAGAAAAAAGCCCGTGCTCTGTGCAAGGCGTTTTGTAACACAGGAGGCGGTACGTGGTAACACGACATACGTAGCACGATTAGCACAGGGTTTTAATGAGGAGACGTTAAAGAGAGATCGAATCATTAATGTTTTAATGCTAATCCTAATTGTTTGTAAGCTTTCACAGCAATATTTTTTTAAGTAAACAAACTAGAAAGAGTTTCCAACTATTACTTTGTCATTTTAATTCATTTAATGCACTCCGTGTAAAGGTTTATTTATTAAAATGTGTATAGCTCTAAAGCGAAGTCACGAATGGATGATTTTTAAAAAAAGAGGCGTTAAATGAATGACATTGAATGAATTTAATAACTCTTTTTAGTTTGTTTAGTTAAAAAATCACGCTGTTGACGCTTACAAACAATTATTGATAATTATTTCTGTAATTCACGGTGCTGACATGGTCTTTACCGCACTGAGATTCGATCTCTCTTTAACGTCTCCTGTTTTTATATGTAGCTCTTCCTCATCTCTTTCTCTTACGTCCTTGAACATCTATGCCATCTAGCGGCAGCAATAAGTACCATATGTCTCAATGTCATTGCTGCATATCTCAAAAATGTGGATCTAGGATTCCTCTGGAAAACTTAGTCGCCATAACTTTGTAAGCGACTCGTAGATGCCTTAATCCACTTGCAGTAAGTTCACAATATAAATTTGAATTTGTCGATTAAGTTGCTTGCTTTTATGAGAGAAACAAATGAGTGCTAAGAATTACATATTCCTCCTTGCATGTATGGTAAACTCCATCTTGATATAAATCAATTATAGTTTGTAAAGTTAGCCTAACCTTGATTGCAGCGCTGAAATTACCAAAACCGAAATTACGTCGACTTACCAAAATTGAAAGAGACGCATGTGCCAATTACTGTATAAACCGTCTGCAATTGGATCTTGTTTTTAACTTCTTTCTACAAAATGGGTGAAAAACACCTTTGCTAATGAAAAAGTTAAAAAAATACATTAAATATACAAATAGAATGTAAATTTATAAATATCTTTTTTACAAACCCCTCTTCTTTTCGTCAATACAAATAATTATCCAGGAATTTTTAACAAAATAATTATAAGTAAAGTAGAATTGACTATGTTAAAGCCATAAATAGGAGTGGGGGGGGGGGGGAGGCTGAAAAAACCATAACAAGGAAACAAAACAGAATAAAACTATAAAGTGAAATTATAAAACTGTCTTAAATTTCACTTTATAGTTTTATTCTGTTTCGTTTCCTTGTGATGGTTTTTTCAGGCCCCCTTATTTATGGATTTTTTCATACAAATGCTTCTGTGTGAAACTATTAATTAACCTTCATATTTAATTTTAACAATAATCTCTTTAGGGACAAAATGAATATAGAAGGAAGGTGTTGTTAGGAAGTTTATACAAGGGATAGCATAATTATGAATCAATTAAGGAACGGGCAGGGTTATCTGGATATTTTTAAACATATTGAACTTCATTTTCATTCACGGAAATCAGTGGCGTAGCTAGCTTTTTAGCGCCCGTGTTCAATTTTTCATTTTTAGTATTTAGCATCCCTTCAACTTAGTTTTTTAGCGCCCATTCAATTTAGCTTTTTTTAATTCAATTCCTTGCGCCCGTGTACTTTGCACACCTTGGCCGCCATTATATGCCTGTGACGGAAATCAAATGGGATTCATATTTAAACGCACTTGTGATTCACTACGTTTACATGCACGTTTCGATCCGGATCGACTTGAGTTAATCCAAAATTGCCTCGCGTTTACATGCGTTAACTCGATCCGGATCGAGTCCGATAAGATGCCCTGTGGGTGAAGCTCTAGATTAGGAAAGTACGCCAGACTTTGTCATCTGCTACAGAATCCGCCATTGTTGGCTCAGTCGGCTTTATCACTTGAATTACGCTTCCTCTAAAATACGGCTGAAATTCAATTTTTTAAAATTTTCTCATTATGATCGCCTGGAAATACAATTGACAATCAATAAACTTTGTAATTATTGATTTTTTCTTTAAATTTTGTTTTCAATTAAAATTTTATGTATATAAATAATAAGGTTGAGGTTATTTATAATGTTAACTATAATGTTATTTATATGTCAAGTTTTTGATTTATTTACCTCAATATAATAATCCTTAATAACTTTTAAAATGCATTTGCATGTTTAAGTTTTTATACTTATTTTTATCAAAATATAATTTTATACATTATTATCAAAACATAATTTTAATAGATTTTATCAAATTAATTTTTAGATTTATATCAAAAACTTCAATTTAATTGTTTATTTAATTGTATTAAATAATAAAAATTATAAAATTACAATTATAATTATAAATAATTATCAAATTATAATTTAATAAAATAGAAATTGTTAAATTGAAATTTTTGATATAAATATAATATTTAATTTGATAATTATAATTTGATAAAAAATTATTAAATTAAATTTTGATAAAAATATATATATAAAACTCCAATTTGAAAATTTTTAATTAGGAAAAATGACATTTTGATAAAAAAGTTTACAAAAAAAAAATTTAAACATGCAATGTATTTTAAAATTTATTCATTTATTTATTTATAGATATTTATTGTGTTGAGGTATAAATCAACCAAGAACTTATTTTAGCTAAAATTTTCTATATTTTTTCTTTCAACCAAACAGCAAATTTAAACTCGATCCGGATATTATTATTTGATTGACCTCTTTCCTGAGGCATGCTTCCCTGGTTTCAAACCACCTCTTTCGACGGGATTGAACTCGATCCGGATCGGGGTGTTGAAGCCTGTTTACATGCCACTTTTTGCAGGATTGACTTGAAACTTGTCTTTCGATCCGGATCGAAAGTGTGCATGTAAACGCAGTGATTAAGTTTAATATACATGGTGCCGAATAAATGTTCTTTTGTTTCCACCTTCCTCCGCCCGTAGCCCCCCGGGGGGGGGGGCGCTCATGAGGCGGTATTACAATGGCAATAAGGGTGCGATCACAGTATAGAGATAAGAATATACTGTGGTGCGATCCTTGGTGCGCTCTATTTCCTTAGTGGTGACGATCATTTAGGGGGGGAGGTAAGAATAATCGTCAAATGAGCGAAGGTTGTTTTAGACTGCCTAATGGGGGAGAGGGTGATGCCTAAAAAATAGAAGAGTATAAGTTATTTAAGATCACTGAATATCAGGAGTTATTTCTCTACTTTTGTCTTGGTCTGTCGAGCAATCATCAATCATCAACACTTTCTTGTTATGATTTGCTCAGGGAAGAGAAGCTATAGGAGAGTGTGTGAGTTTGGAACACGACCCATGGAAGAGATAACAGCCAATGTCATACAAGCCGAACAAGTTATTTTGTAGAACCTTGCGATTGATGGAACATCGATGTTTTCCTCGATGGGTGAAACATTGACTTCGCTGTTTTTTAAAATCATCGATGTTTTTCGATGTTTTTAGAATTTATAAGAGATATTAAATAATTATTTACAATACATAAATAAATTAATAAAAATAAAAGTAAACAAGTAAAAACATTAATTCAAACTTTATTTATTTCAAAACATCTAATTTTTTTTTCGCTATTTATGATTAATTACATTTCATAAATTTTTGAGAAATCTTCCAAAGGAAATGAATTTAGCATTAACAATATTTCAATATGCTTAGGTTTTTAAACTACATTTCTTTTTATTTATAACAATTCCAGCTTTAGAAAACTGAAGTTCCTGGAATACAAAAATGTTTTTTAGCAAGATTGCAGAAATGAAAATTGCGTTCCATAACATTTTAACAGTATAAACCATAGAACCGATGAACAAAAGGCCGCACACTGAATATCCTAATATGTCTGTGCAAAATTTTTTCAAATCAATTCCTGGTAAGAAAACTGCAACAGCACCTAACATGCGTCAAAATCACCTCAGCGTCAGCACCCTCCGCTTCCAGCTGCTCTATACGTCCAGTCGTGTAGATGAAATTGCAGATAATCTAAATATGGAATTAACCACAGATATTAAAAATGGTGATTACTACAGTATATAATTCTTACAATTTTTCACTTCATAATATTAGGGATATTGTATACAGCGTGACCAGATGTAAAAAGCACGGAGGGCTACGATAGCACCCCAAATAGGGCTACGGTGGGCTACCTACATTATCATGGAGAAAAAGTAAAAGGGATCGAAACTACAACTTACATAAAGAATTTTCTATCGAAAAATGGAAGGAAAAATTCTGCTACCTGGGTTCGAACCAGGAACCTTGGCTGCCATGGCCGACGCGTCTACCAGTTGGGCTACCGCAGACACCCAAGGCTTATCTCCAGTTTATAATATTAATTATTATTAAAACTTACATATTTGGGGAAATTTTACAAATCTTTATTCATTGAAATCGCCATAAACAGAATTTAAGTTTTTATACATATTTGAATTAAATCTGCTCAGCATTTTAGAATCGGGTGTGAAATTGCAGTTATTTTTTAGTCCCTCTTTAGCAGTTATCAGGCTGGCTATGCCCTCTGTATAATTATACAGGGTTAGCACAAATGAATGACCGGATTTTAAAAATTTATATTTTCGAAACTGTTACACATATTACAATAAGTGATACACGAAATTGAAGAAAAATATACCAAGTTTTTTTTCGATGAGGTTAGGTCAGAGACACTGTTTACTGTGTATGAACCACCGATGCCGACAACACTGCAAGAACCTAAAGAATGCAGTTGTGCAGCATTAGGAACCATTGACAGTGTGATACTACAAAATGTGCGGAATGAACTTGATTACAGATTAGACGTTTGTCGTGTAACAAAAAGGTTACACATCTAATATTTGTAACTGGAAAAAAACTTGGTATGTTTTTCTTTAGATTCGTGTATCACTTATTGTAATATCAATAATAGATTCGAAAATATAAATTGTTAATAGAATTGTAATAAATCGAGCTGTTCAAGGGAGAAGAGATAAAAGGTTTTATTCATTTTTACTTACTGAGACAAAAGAAGAAGAATGGATGATTACTAAAAAGGCAACAACAAAACAGCGGCATCACCACCGCGTGTATAGTTAACAATGAAAATCTTAATGCTATCTATCAACAATAATCTGATAACATTTTGAACATAATTCTCAAGATGAATAAAGCAAATATTCACAAACTTCCCCCATTTTCTGAATTCATCTTGAGACTTAGAAATTTTACATATTTAGAATGCATTATCTTCTGCAAACCTTTAGTAAATAGATCGGCAACATTTTCTTTAGACGAAATGTAAGATAATGACATTAAATCGTTTTCAATAAATTGACGTACAAAATAGTATGAAATATCAATATGCTTAGTTTTTGTATTTTCCACCTCATTATTAGAAAAACATAATAGTTGACTTGTTATCACATAACACTATAAAAGGTTTTGGGAAAAATTGACTTAATTGCAATTCAGAAATAAACATCGCAAACCATTTAACTTCTTTAGCTGCATTGGCCAAAGCAACATACTCCGCTTCCATAGTGGATGTTGTTACACATTTCTGTTTTGATGATTTCCAAATAATAGCGTTATTACCAATAATCACACATAGCCCAGAAAAAGAATGACGGTCATCGATGTTACCCGCCCAATCGGCATCAGAGAAAAATCTTAAATTAATAGGACCCTTAGAATAATATAAGGAATAATCAATAGTGCCCTGTAAATACCGAAGCACACGCTTCGCTGCTGTCCAGTGTTTTTGCCCTGGATTGGAAGAAAATTGCGCCAGTTTATTAACTGTATACAGGATATCAGGTCTGGTACACAAAGCTAAAAACATTAATGAGCCAATAAGTTCCCGATAAGGAATTTTTTTCATATCTTCTGTGTCACCGGATGTTATAGGACAATCTCTTCGTGACAACACTAATCCTGGTTCCAATGGGGTAGCAGACGGTTTACAATCCCACATACCAAAACGTTTTAGAGTAGACTTAATGTATGTGGATTGGTTGAGAAATAAATTACCATCAGTATCTTTAAATACGTTCATACCTAACAAATAAGTAATGTGGCCAAGATCTTTAACTTCAAATTTATCATTCAACATTTTATAGAACCATTGAATCGTTGACTCCTTATCAGTAAAAATGGCAATATCATCAACATATATCACTACTATGGTTGATGCATTCAAACTATAAACACAAGTTGATGACAACAATCGTTTAAAACCAATTTGAATTAAATATTCATTGAGGGTTGAATGCCAATTATAACCTGATTGTTTTAACCCATAAATAGATTTTTGCAAACGGACAGCTTTCCCATGACATTTTTCACAGCCAGGCGGAATGTTCATATAAAATTCCTCTTTAAGTTCACTGTTCAAGTAAGCACATTTTATGTCAAAATGACGAGTGTGCCAATTTAAAAGAACACCTAAAGCTAATAGTATGCGAAAAACATATATATTGGCAACAGGTGCATAAGTTTTTTCATAATCATTTGGTTTCTGTGAAAAACCTTGCGCAACAAGTCGAGCTCGATAACGATAAACATTACCTGCAGCGTCTTTCTTAACACGAAATACCCAACGACAACCTATGCATCTTTTTCCTGGCGGTAGGTCTACGTCTGTCCAAGTACCAAGCTTGCGGAGACAGTCCAATTCTTCATGTATTGCTTCTTTCCATTTGTGGGCTTGTGGGGAAGCTAGTGCATCTTCATAAGTCTCGGGTTCGATGACTTCCACTACGTTGAGCTGAATTGGTTCCTTGGGCTTACCAGCCCTTCCGTAGGGGTTTCGCACTATTTTGGTTTTTCGTGGTCGACCTCTTTTGCGTCGTTCAATGGATTCCGTGGAAGTGACAACAGTATCGACCCGGCCATCATCTAGGACATCAGCAATTGATGAACTGTCATCACTCTCTGATATGATTGGAGGTGATGTCTTCTCCGGAATGGTAGCGCCCTCAGACGGACGACTATTTTCGGAATAGTCTATCCATATGCGATTGAATCTAAATGGTTCCATTTCAACTTCTTGAGTCCATTCAGATACAAGTTTAGTTTCATCAAACTTCACGTGTTTGCTCTGTACAACGTCTTGGAGCTTCGGACACCATAGTCTATACCCCTTAGACTAAAATGGCGGGATAAGCTCGATCATCAAGCTTCTTTCTCCGTTCCGCCGGAATGTGTACATACGCCAAACAACCATAAGCCCGAAGATGACGAACACTTAGTTTTCTTTTGACCCGTATGCCTTCTGGAATTTCATTTGTAGTGGAATGTAAAACTCTGTTTCGTATATACGCCAAAGCAGTAATGGCTTCAGCCCAAAATTTTTGTGGTAGTTTAGCTGAATAAAGAGATGCTCGTGCTAGATCAAGCAAAGTCCTATTGGTTCGCTCCGCGATTCCGTTCATCTGAGGAGTACTGACGTTTGTGCGTTCGTGCACAATCCCCAGTTGCTCGAAGAGTTGGGATAGAGTTTTGTTACAATACTCCAAACAGTTGTCAGTTCGAAATCGTTTACATTTTTTCTCTTTACTTCGCTCAGACTTGGCGATGTATTTTTTTACACAATCAACTGCTTCTGCTTTATTTCTAATACAGTAGACAGTAATCTTCCTGGAAAAATCATCTATGAAGGTTATAAAATATCTAGAACCTCCATCTGATAATACTGGCATCGGTCCACAAACGTCGGAATGGGTCAGCTCTAAAATATCACTGGATTGTCTATTTCTGAGCCTTTTACATGGAGCTTTAGTAGATTTACCAATTTCACAATCTTCACATACGCTAGTTGTTTGAATTTTGCCTTCTAAACCTTGTACAAGTTCTTTTTTAGCCATTGCTTGAAGAGTCTGATAGTTGACGTGGCAGAAACGTTTATGCCATAAATCACTATCAACAAGAGTTGTTTCTTGCACTTCACAGTCCATAGCCGAGTTAACCACTACATTACCTTGGACAACGTAGAGGTTGTTTTCTCTGTGAGCTTCGACAATTGTCTTACTGCGATGATCAGCCTTGATCTTTGCCACTCCATCTTGAAAGGTGACTATCTTTCCTTTTTCTACAATTCTAGCAACTGATAATAGATTACGACGTACGTTAGGAACGTAGTACACGTCTTTTACAGTTAACTGATTCACTTCGTGACCAACTTGAAATTCCATTTCAATTTCTCCAATACCTTCTGCTCTCAACTGCTCATTAAAATTTGCTGATCCATCAGCCTTTTGAATGGATTCACTCGGAATTGTTCGAAATGTGTGGAACCACTGGCGGCAATTTGATACATGGTGTGTAGCACCACTGTCTAGAATCCACTTAT
>JAHWFO010062914.1:637152-649538 GCA_023313115.1 Rhysida immarginata
AACATTGGCAAAAAAGATTAATTAAAGAAAGCTACTATATAACCAAACCAAAAAATTGTATAGCCCATCAATCATATAAATTAGATAAAAAAGGGGAAATATTGTAATAAAAATTTTAAACTTTATAATAAATCTTTTTAATTACAACTTTATAATAATTCTTTTTAATTGCTATCTTTTCACTTATTAATTAAAAAAATTTGTTTAATTATATTCCTTTTTTTTTTTTATATATTTTTTTTATATTTTGTAAATATAATCATAATCAGTTTAATATAAAAATATGTAAATATACCTTTAATCAATTATAAATAACAATGTACAAATATTCTCTGATTATAACAATTTAAAATGATCAAACTAATGATGTAAACAATCAACTGATGAAATAATACCTCTCAACAATGTATTTAAACTTATATTCTTATCTTTTACTGAGAGAAGAATTTCAGTTATACTTTCAAAAAAATTTTTTATACCTGAAGAAGGTCTTTGAAAAAAAAATGACCGAAAGGTCTCGTAATATTTATTCCCTTTGTTATTTTGGGATGCCCTTTTTACTATTCTCTTCTTAAATAAAAAATCTTACATCCCCGAAATATATTCCTACAAATTTAAGAAAACTTAAACTGAACCTAATAAAAAACAAATATCCAATAACTTTAAAAGACAAAATTTTAATAGATACGTTTACAAACAATACAACAAAAACTATACCAATTCAACAAGAACAACAAAAAAGATATTCAATACAATACAATAATAAAATTTTCCACAAACAGAAAAAAATATTAGAACAAATACCAAACATAAAAATCATACCAAAATAAACAAATAACATTACTAAAACATTAATAACCACCACCAACCTAAAAACTGCAATCAATCAAAATAATAGCACAAATATCAATTTCAAAGAAATATGTCAAAATAATAAAGAAAAATGGAACACTAGAAATATAATTTATCAAATACCATGTAAAAATTGTGAACATATCTATAATGGTCAAACTAAACGACAATTAGAAATAAGATTAAAAGACCATGAAAGAGCACTTCGCCACAAAGACAAAAACAAACGTTTAGTATCAAAGAAAACCACACACCAGATTGGAATAACACAAAAATCATTGGAAAAGAAGAAAATTATAAAAAAAGAATAATTAAAGAAACAATAAATATCATTACAAATAACAAAAATTTAGCCAAGCCATCAATAGAGATAAACAATAAATTGACACTACTTTTAAACAATAATCACCCTAGCCAACAATCACAACCAACAATTACAACCAACTTTATATCAATTGTTAAATTCTTATTTTAAATGTTTTCACCATTCAAAACTGTATAATCCAACTGATGATGAGAAATATTCTCGAAAACGTTTTTTTATATAAATTTTATCCCAAATATTTGGATCACCCTCTTCAAAATTTCATCTGTATCTGAAAAACAACACTTCCTTCAAGATTATCGTTTTTTCCCTATCAACATTATCTTCACAAGACTTCATCTACATCCTCAATAGACTGGGTTTATTTCTACTATCAACAACATCTTCAATAGACTACATCCTTTGAGTTTTCTTCCATTTCACAAGTTTCTTCATCGTTTTTCAAGATTGGTGACTTTATTTATTATTTATTTTTTTGTTTTTATTAATTTTACGATTTTCCCCATTAAAAGGAGACTGAACACATTTTTACACATTAAAATCATTATCATTATTATTATTATTATTAATATTAATATTATTATAATTAGAAAGATGGTTGAATGTTTTTAACACATTATCGAAGTATTACTATTTCTCTCGCTATCTATCTCACTATCAGTAGTACGAGGACCCACGATTACTGCGAATACATTTAAAACTAAGAAATGGGACGTCATAATATATGAGTTGAGCGTCTGCGGATTCTATAATGTTTGGATACTTAATGAGCCTACCAAGAGACACTTGGATATCTACGGGCAAAGATTGAAGGGACACTACACCTTTTTACTGCCTGAAGTAAACGAGTTAAACGTCAGTCAAGTCCATTGGGACTGTCTCAAAGCCATCAATTACAAACAACTCGGATGAAGGAACATTTTTATGGGTACTCTGCCTTATTCTACAATTGCGGGGAATCGTAAACCATTGAAAACGCATTAACTTTGTGCTTTTTTGCGTATTGAGGCATACACTGTCGCATTTTAAGTAGATTACTCGGCATAGAGTTCCGAGATGCTAAAAGGCTTGTCCCTTCCATGGCAGAAAATGAATGATTTAATCTTATAGTCCGTAATGGGTCCAGTCGCACACATTATGAAATGCCTAACACAGCCTATTCGCTAGCCGTGATGATCGAGGTACATCATTTTACTAAGTGTACACCAAAAACAGTTGACATTGGAACCAATGCCCCCATCACCATTTCTACTCCTCCAAACAGTGACGATGAAGATGCTGATGGCAAAACAGAGGACGACGAGATGAACGTAAAAGATGAAGACGAAGTGGACTTGGCCGAACTTGGAAAAATCCCCGTGAAAAAAGAAAGAAGAAAACGAATAAAAGCATTAAAATTGAATAAAATTGAATAAAGAATGAAAAAAAATTGAAAACAACCAAACAAAAAAATTAAAAAAGGGGAAAAAGAGAAGGTAAACCCGAAGGGAATTGATGCATGGGAGGGGGTGTGACTTCAGCAAAACACACCCATATACCTTGCATGTATCAGTCCCCCTCCTCAGGGACACCAAAAACAATTTGCTATGCCACCTGTGGACAAATTTTAAAAAAGGGCAGGTGAATATTAATATAATCATATATCATATTAATTTTAATTTATTCATAACTGATGTGACATCACGGGAAAAACCCATCACATGACCAGAAAATGGCTGCCATCATGTCAGCATGACATAGTAGGGGGTGTTAGGTCACGTAATATGAATACTGCACTCTGATTGGCTGTTTTACGCCACCCCTACCTCATTTTATATTCACCCTAAACTATGGTTATTCTACTCTCAAAGAAATAAGAAGAATAGAATTTGAATTCAAATATTCTCATGATTTTCGATAAGATGTGACACAAGTAACTCCCAATTGGGGTACCGGCAGACATGTGAAAAAATTCACCTTGAAATTGGAATTAATTGCTATTGACACATACTTTACAGAGATTTGAAATTTCTAAGATCAACAAAGTTTCACCTTGTTATCTAACAATACAGTATGTAAAAATCCAAGCATTATCCAATATATATATATACATCTTTGTGGACAAGAGGTTTCGGATTTTTATTATGTCACTATCCACAGTAAACTCACTGTTCCCATGTTCAAAATTACTTTTATTCCGATGCAAGTGTCGATGTACGTGACAGGAAACATAGAGTAACATATATAGCACTAGCAGTCACGTTTATTCAAGTGTCAAGTGGGTAGATGGCGTATGTGTCAGCTGAATATACCAGTGATGATTAATGGGCCATAATTCGATTTCTGTAGGTGCAGGGCAAAAATTGGTGAGCAAGTGCACAAGGAAATGTTCCATGTTTATGGCAAGAATTTTATAGCAGAATAGTCATTTGCAACTGGGTGGAACATTTCAATGTGTGGTCGAACGAGCATCATTAATACCGTTCATCCATGTGGTTCTGAAGAATTTCGCCATGGCAATACTTGTGAAGAAAGTGAAAGATATGATCTTTGCCAATCGACGTCTGACTATCGATGACGTGGCTTTACAGTTGAATTGTTCACATTGTACAGCCTAAAGTATTGTGAAAGACAACATGCAGTTTGACAAAGTGTGTCCACGATGGGTTTCTTGTAAGCTTGTTGATCAATACACAAACACCATAATGGGCCTATCCTTACAGCATCTCATGAAGTAGGCCAGAGAGGGGTGAGAGCTCTTTAACTGCATCCTCACTAGTGATGGAATCATTATTCACCAGCTTGAACTGGAAACAAATCGCACCAGTTGAGAATGGAAACATCCCTGATCATCCAAAACGAAGAGTTTTGGGTCACCCAATTGGTATGGAAGGTGAAGTTCATCTTGATCTTTGGATAGTAAATATAAATGTTTTTGGCCTTCTACTCGTAAAACTCGCGGGTCATCATTCCTCTTCAGGTCAGTCAAGTCGGGAGATGGTGTCGCCGTCTGTTGGTATTGAAGAAAACCGATGGTGACGATGTATTTAAATGCAAATACGAGGGTTGTACCAAAAGTAAGATTCCCATATTTTTTACAAGTAGAAAACATTGTTTATTGTTATTAATTTATACATCGTTGAGAAGCTTACACTGTTGTCTATTTTTCAAAATAGTCTCCATTTTTTTCGACACACTTTTGAAGACGGTGCTCCAGCTTTTGTATTCCTACGTCGAAGAAGTCTCCCGCCAATCCGTTGAGGAAGCGTGTGCCGTGGGACCCTTCAGAAATGCGTTCAACAAGTTCATGGACAGTGACTCTCCGATCTTTCAGCAGCTCACTGTTGATCTTCTGGGCAATCGAATCCAAAACCGGTGGTCTTCCACTCCGTTCTTCATCGTGAACTTCCGTGCGACCCTCAGCAAAAGCCCTGCACCATTTTCGGACTTGCTGAACGGAAATGCACTTTTCACCATAAACCTCAGTCAGTTGTCGATGAATCTCCACGGGCGGTAACTTCCTTGCGTGGAGAAACCGGATTACTGCTCGAACCTCCCACTTGGCGGGAGCGGCGATCAACACTTCCATCTCTGACAGCTGCCAAGCGAACACTGAGCGCAGTAGTGAATCGCTCGAGAGTGGGCTCGAGAGTGCGGGAACCACTGCGCACGGCACTGTTGTCGGATTTAGTCTAGCACCTTCCCTCAAGGCTGTAGCTCATTGGGAACCTTACTTTTGGTACAACCCTCGTATGTTCGACCTAAGTGCAAGCGGTGTAAAGAACATGAGGTCAGAGGCGAACGCCTGGAAATTACCAAGTATTGATCAGAGAGTGGGTCAACACTCCTTTCCAGATAAGTTAGTTCGAGAGATTTTGTCGCTATCTGTTGGCAATGAAATCAATCATTCGGGGAAATCCGATGGTGAAGATGTATTTGATACGGAATACGTTCGTCCGAAGTGCAGTAAGGAAAAGGATGTGAGGCGAGAAGAGAATTGTAGTAGTTCTAGGACAGATGGCTTGAGGAGGACTATGTGCATAGCCTAATGATAACAAGTCGACCAACTCTCGCCTTCGAGTGTTGCCAGCATTCCCCTAGCGTTCGTGTATCTCCATCAGGCTAGCAGACGATGTTTCCCCATAGATTTGTATATATTCTTCAAATGTTTGTGATCATCTAAAGTTTTTTCAAAATAATTTAAGGAATTTTGTTCCTGAGCGAGCTTTCGTGGTCCATAACGGTGAGTATGCTTTTTCTCATACCTTTTTCGCAATGTCAGCAATAGAGGTCAGGGTTCTGGAACCGGTGTTCTAATTAGTGGCGTTTCTCCATAATGGCAATTTGCACACAATGGTTGTAAATAGTGAGTTGCCAAAATTAGGGTCAGGCAGCATGCAGTCTGGCAGAGTTAGGCGCACAAGAACAGGGTTCTAATTTCCTCTACATCATGCTGTGGGGACTTCCTGCATATTGGAAGAAGGATTTGGAAAGAGTATATGTAGCTCCGTTTCCTGTGCTTTAGCAGGTATGGTGTGTGTTGCTGTGCATGCTCAAGTCAGCATTTATGTCCGACACATAGGTATTATGTTGTCTCTCTTGATACTTATATGTTATTTTTGTATTTCCCTATAGTGGCTTCTTCTACATATTTTGAAACTCCTAGCATTGCCATTTTTATTTAGTTTAGAGGTATTCTACGATGACTGGAAGAGGACTGGTTATATTTTCTCGGCCAAACCGTATGATCAAGATGTCTTTTAATGCAGATGTACTTGTGATATTGTGTAATTTCATTTAATGGTAATAATCTGTGAGGATTTTGATTGATACCTTTCCTTTTCCTGTAAAAGGATAGTTTTACATAATTTACTTTTATATAATCTTTATTTTAGTCCACCTGGTTTGGCAGACAATATTATGTAATTTCCTTTTGAGATTAACTTTATTTAATTAAAGTATTTATTTTATCTGATAAATTACATCCTACCAACGTGTTCTTTGTTTCCAATACACACACTTGTTCTGCACGGGACAGGCATCCTTGAAGATTGCTTGTAGGTTCTCACTAAGGCACTTATTATAAGAGATAGACATTCTATACTTTTGAACCTCTTTATTGCTGAGTTTGGTTGACTCTTTAGCCAGTTCTGCAAAACTTTTGCGAAGCAAGTCCTAATTAAATTAGGACTGTAGCCATTGACGGTGGCTATGTTTTTGATGTGTCTGATTTCCGAACGTGACTTATTATCAGACAAGTAGTTCTTCAAAGTTCGATCAACCAAACAAAGACGTCTGCTGCCAGTTTTTGGATCCAATAATGATTGGATCACCAATGTATGTATATTTCAGCATGAGTAGGTTTTCAATATATATTAAATTCTAAACCATTCCCTGCATGCATAAATTTTAACACAGTGGCTACGTGCACAGCTACCATGAAGGCATAACTGCTCACGACACCAAGGAGTGATGCCACATGCTATTGTAGGGAGTTGTTTTCCGATGGCCGTAACAGGGAAAGCATATAATATGTAACTGGAAAAAAATGTTCAATAGGAAGAAGTTTCAAGTCGTATCAAGAAAAAACAGTTCAACTTTGTTTCGTAAATTATAAATATAATAAATAAAGGGTTCATAATTTCTCCAAGATTTAGGGTATTTACTTTTCAATATTTGGTATGGTTTATTAGAATTTTTGGCATCGACTACTAAGGTCATTTTACGCCTTTATATACAAGTTATAGCTGTACGCGACCCGGGACAAACACAAACATCCATGCCCACGGTCTGGATAGACTCAAGAACTAGAAGGTCTACGCTCTATCACTCTTGGCCACCTAGCAAATATTTGAATACACAAACTTATTGGAGTACAAATTTCTTAGTAGATGGGCGGGCCCCCCCCTAAATTCACAAGTAAATATGGGGATGATACTAACACTGTATATTACTTTGATTTTGTAAACTTTATTATCATGACTGTGTCACCCCTTCGTTAGCTAATATCATTAAAGAATCAGACAAAAAGCATTCACTCAGAATCCAATCAGCCAGCCAACTCGATCTATCCCCGCTTTCAACCGCACTCGCGTCGTCAGAAGAAGAAAGAAGGAGAGGAGAAGAAATGGATTGTGACTTGGAAAAGAACCCAGCCCTACATCCTGAGTAAAGCAATTCATTTTTACACATTATTATTATTATTAAAATTATTATTATTATTATTATTATTATTATTATTATTATTATTATCATTGTTATTAATATTATTATAATTAGAAAGATGGTTGAATGTATTTAACACATTAATGAAGTATGACTATTTCTCTCGCTATCTATCTCACTATCAGTAATAGGAGGAGCCACACGATTACTGCAAATATATTTACAACTAAGAAAGGGTACGTCATAATACATGAGTTGAGCGTCTGCGGATTCTATAATGTTTGAAAGCTTGATGAGTCTACCAAGAGACAGTTGGACATCTACGGGCAAAGATTGAAGGGTCACTAAACCTTTTTACTGCCTGAAGAAAACGAGATAAACGTCAGTCAAGTCCATTAGGACTGTCTCAAAGCCATCAATTACAAACAACCTGGACGAAGGAACATTCTTATGGGTACTCTGCCTTATTCTACATTGCAGGGAATCGTAAACCATTGGAAACGCGTTAACTTTATGCTTTTTTGCATATTGAGGCATACACTGTCGCATTTTAAGTAGATTACTCGTCATGGAGTTCAGAAATGCTGAAAGGCTTGTTCCGTCCAGACAATGAATGATTTAATCTTTTAGTCCGTAATGAGTCCAGTCACACACATTATGAAATGCCTAACACAGCCTATTCGCTAGCCGTGATGATCGAGGTACATCATTTTACTAATTGTACACCAAAAACAGTCGACATTGGAACCGATGCCCTCATCACCATTCCTACTCCTCCAAACACTGACGATGAAGATGCTGATGGCAAAACAGAGGATGAGATGAACGTGAAAGATGAAGACGAAGTGGACTTGGCCGAACTTGGAAAAATCCCCGTGAAAAATGAAAGAAGAAAACGAATAAAAGTATTAAAAATTGAATAAAATTGAATTAAGAATAAAATTGAATAAAAAATGAAAAAAAATTGAAAACAACCAAACAAAAAAATTAAAAAAGGGGAAAAAAAGAAGGTAAACCCGAAGGGAATTGATGCATGGGAGGGGGTGTGACTTCAGCAAAACAAACCCATATACCTTGCATGTGTCAGTCCCCCTCATCAGGGACACCAAAGACAATTTGCTATGCCACCTGTGGATAAATTTAAAAAAATGGCGGGTGAATATTAATATAATCATATCTCATTAATTTTAATTTATTCATAACTGACGTGACATCACGGGAAAAACCCATCGCATGACCAGAAAATGGCTGCCATCATATCAGCATGACGTAGTAGGGGGTGTTAGGTCACGTAATATGAATACTGCACTCTGATTGGCTGTTTTAGGCCATGCCTACCTCATTTTATATTCACCTCAAACTATGGTTATCCTACTCTCAAAGAAATAAGAAGAATAGAATTTGACTTCAAATATTCTCATGATGATTTTCGATAAGATTTGACACAAATAACTCCCCATTGGGGTACCGGCAGACATGTGAAAATGGAATTAATTGTTATTGACGCATAATTTACAGAGATTTGAAATTTCTAAGATTAACAAAGTTTCACGTTGTTTCGGCTTTTTACTATGTCACTAACCACAGTAAACTCACTGTTCTCATGTTCACAATTACCTTTATTTCGATGCAAGTGTCGATGTACGTGACAGCAAACATCATGTAACATATATGGCACTAGCAGTGTCAAGAGGGTAGATGGCGGATGTATCAGCTGATTATACCAGTGATGAATAATGGGCCGTAATTCGATTTCTGTAGGTGCAGGGCAAAAATTGGTGAGCAAATGCACAAGGAAATGTTCCATGCTTATGGCAACAAATTTATAGCAGGATAGTCATTTACAATTGGGTGGAACATTTCAATGTGTGGTTGAACGAGCATCATAATACCGTTCATCCATGTGGTTCTGAACCATTTCGCTATAGCAATTCTATGAAGAAAGTGTAAGATATCATCTTTGCCAATCGATGTCTGATTATCGATGACGTGGCTTTACAGTTGAATTGTTCACATGGTACAGCCTAAAGTATTGTGAAAGACAACATGCAGTTTGACAAAGTGTGTCCACGATGGGTTTCTTGTAAGCTTGTTGATCAATACACAAACACCATAATGGGCCTATCCTTACAGCATCTCATGAAGTAGACCAGAGAGGGGTGAGAGCTCCTTAACTGCATCCTCACTAGTGACGAAATCATTATTCACCAGCTTGAACTGGAAACAAAACGCACCAGTAGAGAACGGAAACATCCCTCATCATCCAAAACGAAGAAGTTTTGGGTCACCCAATTTGTATGGAAGGTGATGGTCATCAATTTAAATGTAAATATTTTTGGCCTTCTAGTGAAATGGAAAACTTTTGTTGGCAACTCAGTTCCTATGCCACTTATCTGCACGTAACTTGGACGGTTCACTGGGAGCAAGCAGCCCGTTAATCGTTCCAATTTTGGCACGTGTACATCTGTTAGTTTTGGAGGTGGGTGGTTGATGTGGTCAAACCAGAAATTACCGAGTATACAGATGCAGCATAAGCCCTTTTTAACAAGGGATGATTGGTACATTTTGATGGTCATGCCCTCAAGAAAAAAAGATGGGAATTACTTGACAATGTACACTCTGCAATGAAAAATCAGTGTATTCGACTTCCAAAATTAATTGGAAAAAACGAAATAAAAATAAATAAAGTTGTTAAGTAGAATGTATTTTAAACCTTTGCCATGCATTTTAACCAGTTTTGAGTTAATTTTTCATTCACATTTCATTCATATTTCATTGACTAGTTTATAAAAAATGCCCTAAAGGGCAATGAAAAAAGTTTATAATATGAAACTTGTTTTAGTTTGTCCATGGAAAAAGTATGCAAGCATGGAAAAGGAGAAGACGAGCGCACTCTACTTACAAGTTTGTTCTTTTCTGTACTGTTTTTTCATATTATCGACTCCCATTTTAAACCCCTAGAACCTGTACAATAAAACGCCATATATTTTTCTGCTCAGCTTACAATAGTGATCAATGCATAGGACACACTACCATTATGCCGTACATTCCCTAAAGCTTCTGAATCCAATAAAGGTAATGCTTCATCATGTTTACTGGGCTTATTTGGCATATGTGTTTGCATACCATTCACAATAAATACAATGAATTTTTTCCTCACAACACCACTACTTTTGAGAATTCATACGAGTTATAAGTTGAACAATTCATTACAGTATGCCAGAACCTAATTTGTAGCTTACGAAATTGCAATTTAAATAAAATAAAATGATCCCAGGCGCTTTCAATGCACCATCATGTTAGAAAATTAACTTTGCTTTCTAAATTGTAATACTTACTGTAGTCTAAATTGTTTTTGTAAGCTAAAATTCGTTCAAGATATACTGTAGCTAATCATTCAAGTTAAAGTACCTGTTCGCAAAACAAAACTAGTTTACCCATTGCCCAGTATGCAAAAGTTGGTTTTCAAATAAAACGCTTTTGTCTGACGTTGTTTCAATATATTATGCTGCTAAACATACTGAGAGTGTTCCTTCACTTTCTGCCTATTTCATAGCAGCTTGAACAGTAAATGACACCTGGCTATGCTCAAAACTTTGTATGCATTACAGTAGTTTTGCATAGCATTGAATGCATAATTGCTTTTCTATGAACATTGAAATTGATTTTTGATGCATGCAAGTATTTCACTGAAATAACCTGAGCACAAAATAAAACGTCATATTATTTTGTTCTCAGCTTATTTCCTGAGGGGATTAAAATGGGAGTCGATAATAAGAAAAAACAGTACAGAACAGAACAAACTTGTAGGTAGAGTGCGCTTGTCTTCTCCTTTTCCATGCTTGCGTACTTTTTCCATGGACAAACTAAAACAAGTTTCATATTATAAACTTTTTCATTGCCCTTTTTTTATAAACTAGTCCTTTCTTTTTTACATAGTTGCTATGTAGAAAGCGGGGATACATTTTTGTTTGTGATGTTCAAAAAATATAGCATTTTTTTCATCACATTTCTTTTATTTGTTTGGTTTAGTGATAAAAAGGAGAGACACTTGCCTTAGAAAATATGTCTTTGGAATTAGATAATTCTTCATTTTATTTGTCTGTAATATTTTCCTTCTTATTTAGTGTTGAAAACATGACAGTTTTCAATTTTTAAAAAGATATTTTCTAAAATGTAAGTTTGTTTTTGTGGAGTAATGTTATCCTTGTGTATCGTTGTTGGCCTACCACTCTTTAAGAGTGAAGGCCTTTGTTTTCGTTTCAGAAACTGAAATTTTTTTTTTGCTGAAATCGACTTAAAACATCATGATTCGTATAGATAAGTTGAAATTTTGAATAAAAAAATTTCCATCTGTACGTATGTATGTACAGGTATTGGACATTGAAACTGAAACACCTGGTAGAAATCCAAAATCTTTATTTAATAAGGTGTTGGGGCACCGTGGGCAGCCAGCACAGCAGCAACACGTCTTGGGAAGGATCGGTAGAGGTCCTGCACAGTTTGCACCCCAAACCATTACTGATCCACCCATTACTGATCCACCTCCGTGTTTGACTGTGGCTGCCAAGCAGTCTGGGTTGTAGGCATCAGAGGGGCTCTTCCAGACGAATACCCTCCCTGTTGTTTGGAAGACAGTGTAGCTGGACTCATCTGAGAATATGACGCGTTTGAGGTCATCCAACGTCCAGGTTTTATGCGTCCGGTACCACTGAACCCGCTTGGAGGCATTTGCACTACTGATGAAAGGCTTCAGTATAGCAACCCTGCCATGGATGTTGGATTTATGCAGGTAACGATGGATTGTCTTCGTGCACAAAGGTTCCTGGAGGTGTGTATTCATTTCTGCGGTGATTTCTGCTGCGGTGGTTTTCCGCTTTCGTGCAACAATCCTGGTCGATGTCCTGACGTCTCTTTCCGACAACTTCCGTTTTCTCCTGCAGTTGCTCCTCCTAAACGTGGTTCGTCCTTCCTGTTCATATGCACACATCACCCTGGATACTGTAGCACGTGAGACATCACAAAGTGTGGCAGTTTTGGACACAGATGCACCTGCTAGACGCGC
>JAHWFO010062914.1:678983-710939 GCA_023313115.1 Rhysida immarginata
AGCGCGTTGGCGGTCCGAGCCAAAGGTTCCTGTTTCGATTCCGGGCTGCGGAATTTTCTTTCCTATTTTTCATCATTAAAAAAATATAATTTAATAAAATATAGGAACTATTAAATTTAACAAAACTAATTTAATAAAATAGGAACTATTAAATTTAAGTTTTTGATTTAAATATAAAAATTACTTTGATAATTATATTTTGATAGAAAATTTTAAAAATTATAATTTGGAAAAACTATCAGTTTGATTACAAAAAAATTACAAAAAAAATAACTATACATGCAATGTATTTTGAAATTTATTCATTTATGGAGGTTTATAATATTGACGTAAAAATCTACCAAAAACTTATAGTTAAAATTTTCTATATTTTCTTCACCCAAATAGCAAATTTTCGTTATTCAATTTCATACGGTTTATACTCAAGTTTAATGAGGTGTGATAATTAACTTCGCTAAAATAAGATGAACGGTTTGTTTCAAGTTTTGCCACCACATTTCACAGACAGTTTAACATTGTTATATTGAATTGTATTTTCTTAAAAAGAGCTATATCAACAAAAAGTTATATTCTCTGATCGTTTGAGAATTGCACAATGCAACATTTCAATAACATTCGGTAAAGTTATAATATAAACGTACTTGCTTCTTATTACTTCTTCGGATATTTTAACGAATTTATTAACTTCCAAGGAGCATAGATTGAAGGATTCGGAAATTTTGCTTATTCGGATTAAAATTTAGGATCAATCAACGAATATTTCATTAAAAATTTAATCTAAATTGCATCTTACACATACGTTTCAATGGTAACTATCGCTGCGTTTGGGCCAACAATGGCTGACAAACTCACGTGATAGCCGTTCTACCAATCAGCAGCTGCGGGCGGCGCGGAAAAGGTTTGCCGTACTTTCCTAATCTAGAGCTTTAGGGCACAACCCCTCACATCCACTCGTTGCAAGTGTCTACTCGGTAAGCTTTGGTCAAGCAGTCACTGCAGCCACTTATTGCAGAGTCCTGATGAAGTTACAATCAGCCATATGCAGGATACTCCGAAGTGCTTTGCAAGATAAAGTTCTTCTCTTGCATGACAACACTCGTTCACACAGTGCAAATGTCACAGTGGCTTATACACGGTCCATTAATGTTACTAATGGTATAATGCGAAAAATTGTGGACAAACAAGAGTAACAAACAAACAATAAGAGAAACTACAATTCCACGAATGAGATTTTTATTCTGGAGCCACAGATGTACATTTTGAAGACCATGAATAATCATTGGTCAGCGGTTCCAGGATATGGAGGTCTGATGAAAGGTTACCAGCTAGTTACGACTCCAACCACAAACCTTCTTCGCGGCTGGCTTTGAGCAACTCGTGAAACGCTGGGGCAAGTGACTACATATGCATGGTCATTACATTGAAAAGTATACTTACTTTCATCAGGTAAGCATTTCAACTTTAATTTTTATGCCATTTTGCAACTTATATGGGAGGCCTATCGGGCTTTCACTGAAATACAATTTCAGTGAAGTTAAGCAACATCAGATACGTCTAGTCATTGGATGGGCGGCTCATCAGTGACTCAGGATCTTCACCCCCCCCCCCTCCGGCTGCTGTGACCATCATACAGCAGTCGTTAATCCAGGTCCATCCAGAGACCCAACTCGTCGGCCTCAGGCGATACAGGCTCTGGATGGACTTATTGGATTTTTATGAATTAAAAAAACTATATATATTTACTGTGCCCGCGCCACGAGAAGGCGGTTGCGTTTCCAAAATCTCTCACATGGCGCGCTAGGCGCTTTGGCCAATCCATTTTTCTATAGGGTAGAAGTAGTTATGCTGGAGAAAGAAACAAATGCTTCCCTACAGAACATCAATTTTTGTTCGTTATTTTAAATTAACTTTTCAGTGCAGAGTTTCATATTTTCAATAGTTATTTCAAAATTAAGGGAAAACCATCCCTAGAAATAGTCACGTCTTTAAATGCCTAATCGAAAACAATTTAATTAACTCAATGAAATAATAAAACAACACATCATTTATTTAATACAGTATTACATCTTTTTGGCTCGTGTTATTAATATCCCATCGTCAGGTAGAAGAATTAATTCTTCATATTTTTCGCAACATCATCAAAATATGAAATGACGTTCAGAGCAACCTTCCTTCTTTCAGAATGTAACGTTTTCCCTTTTACAATTTTTGCACGAATTTCCATATACAAAAATAACTTTTTCCAGCCCTGAGTAACTTTGCAATATACTACTCCTACCCTTTAGCAAAATGGATTGGCCAAGGCAGCTAGCGCGCTATGTGAGAGATTTTGGAAACGCAGCCGCCTTCTCGTGGCGCGGGCACAGTACTTACCCTGGTATTTTAAATATATAGATATTGTTTTCCAATTCTGGAAATAAATTCTGCTATTTCATTCCTCCCCTCCCTGTCATACTCTGAAGTTCCTCTGCTAAAATTATCAAAAGTACTTGACACCAAAGGTGGTTTAACTATCATTATTAAGTACGAAAGGTGCTTTATGCTATCAGTGTGGGGAAACGTGTCTGTCTGTCTGCCTGTCTGTCTGTAACTCAAACTCCTCCGAGGTTATGAAAGTTTTTCAAAATCTGTTTTCGTCAGTCGATGAATATGGTACATGCCATGAAAAAATCATAAATTTTATCTAAATCGGTTCATTAGCACGTCCACAAATGGCACCATCACGACCCCACCTAGCAATTTTCAATGGACAGATATATTAAGTAATATGTCAAACAAATCTTAATGACGAGATACAAGCGAATATAAATTACTATTTCGGCCAATAAATATGGTTCAGGAAATGAACCATTTTGAAAATTGTTGCAATCGAAACATTGGCACGTGCACTAATGGTACCTTTATGACACCTTCAAAAATTTTCAATGATAACATATGGCATGTAATATATCAAACAAATTGTGATGATGTATCATAAATGAATATCACGTAAAAGTAATGATAGTCCAAATTGGTTTCAAGGAACCTGGTTTAGTGGAACCATTCTGGTTTGGTGGAACCATTATGGTTCATTGGAACTTTCAATACCAAAATATGGCATGTAATATATCAAACGATTTGGAATAAGGTGCCATGAAGGATTATATCGTAAAATTCATGATAATCCAAATTGGTTTCAAGGAACCTGGTTTAGTGGAACCATGATGGTTCATTAGAACTTTCAATGCTAAAATATGGCATGTAATATATCAAACCAATTTGGAATGAGGTGTCATGAATGAATATAACGTAAAATTAAGGATAGTCCAAATTGGTTTCAAGGAACCTGGTTTTGTGGTACCGTGATGGTTCATTGGAACTTTCAATGCTAAAATATGGCATGTAATATATCAAACGACTTGGAATGAGGCGTCATGAATGAATATAACGTAAAATTAATGATAGTCCAAATTGGTTTCAAGGGACCTGGTTTTGTGGTATCGTGATGGTTCATTGGAACTTTCAATGTTTAAATATAGCATGTAATATATCAAACGACTAGAAATGAGGTGTCATTAATGAATATAACGTAAAATTAGCGATAGTCGAAATTGGTTTCAAGGAACCTGGTTTAGTGGAACCATTATGGTTCATTGGAACTTGCAATGCTAAAATATGGCATGTTCTATATCAAACGACTAGGAAGGAGGTGTCATGAAGGAATATAACGTAAAATTAATGATAGTCTAAATTGGTTTTCAGGTACCTGGTTTAGTGGAACCATTATGGTTCATTGGAACATTCAATGCTAAAATATTGCATGTAATATATCAAACAACTTGGAATGATGTGTCATGAATGAATATAACGTAAAATTAATGATAGTTGAAATTATTTCAAGGGTACGGGGTTTAATGGTATCATAATGGTCCATTAGAAACTTCCAATGTTAACATAGAACGGTTTAAAAATATAGTTCCGCGAATGGTTTACTTTAACCTTTCGGTACTTGGTTATGTCATTCCTTAATGGTTTATTAAGTACCGAAAGGTGCTTTATGCTATCAGTGTGGGGAAACGTGTCTGTCTGTCTGTCCGTCTGTCTGTCTGTAACTCAAACTCCTCCGAAGTTATGAAAGATTTTCAAAATCTGTTTTCGTCAGTCGATGAATATGGTTCATTGCACGAACCAGTTACAAATATTATCTAAATCGGTTCATTGGCACGTGCACAAATGGTACCTCTATTTTCCCGCCCAGCAATTTTCAATGGGAAGAAATATTGAGTAATATATCAAACAAATCGTAATGACGAGATAGATGAGGTTATTCATTACTATTTTCGTCAGTCGATGAATATGGTACATGCCATGAAAAAATCATAAATTTTATCTAAATCGGTTCATTAGCACGTCCACAAATGGCACCATCACGACCCCACCTAGCAATTTTCAAAGGACAGATATATTAAGTAATATGTCAAACAAATCTTAATGACGAGATACAAGCGCATATAAATTACTATTTCGGCCAATAAATATGGTTCAGGAAATGAACGATTTTGAAAATTGTTGCAATCGAAACATTGGCACGTGCACTAATGGTACCTTTATGACACCTTCAAAAATTTTCAATAATAAGATATGGCATGTAATATATCAAACAAATTGTGATGATGTATCATAAATGAATATCACGTAAAAGTAATGATAGTCCAAATTGGTTTCAAGGAATCTGGTTTAGTGCAACCATTCTGGTTTGGTGGATCCATTATGGTTCATTGGAATTTTCAATACCAAAATATGGCATGTAATATATCAAACGATTTGGAATAAGGTGCCATGAAGGATTAAAACGTAAAATTCATGATAATCCAAATTGGTTTCAATGATCCTGGTTTAGTGGAACCATGATGGTTCATTGGAACTTTCAATACCAAAATATGGTATGTAATATATCAAACGATTTGGAATAAGGTGCCATGAATGATTATAACGTAAAATTCATGATAATCCAAACTGGTTTCAACAAACCAGGTTTTGTTGTACCGTGATGGTTCATTGGTACTTTCAATGCTTAAATATGGCATGTAATATATCAAACAAATTGTGATGATGTATCATAAATGAAAATCACGTAAAAGTAATGATAGTCCAAATTGGTTTCATGGGAACCTGGTTCAGTGGAACCATTATGGTTCATTGGAACTTTCAATACCAAAATATTGTATGTAATATATCAAACGATTTGGAATAAGGTGCCATGAATGATTATAACGTAAAATTCATGATAATCCAAACTGGTTTCAAGGAACCTGGTTTTGTTGTACCGTGATGGTTCATTGGTACTTTCAATGCTGAAATATGGCATGTAATATATCAAACAAATTAGGATGATGTATAATGAATGAACATAACGTAAAATTAATGATAGTCCAAATTGGTTTCACAGAATCTGGTTTAGTGGAACCATGATGGTTCATTGGAACTTTCAATGCTAAAATATGGCATGTAATATATCAAACGACTTGGAATGAGGTGTCATGAATGAATATAATGTAAAATTAATGATAGTCCAAATTGGTTTCAAGGGACCTGGTTTTGTGGTACCGTGATGGTTTATTGGAACTTTCAATGCTAAAATATAGCATGTAATATATCAAACGACTTGGAATGAGGTGTCATTAATGAATATAACGTAAAATTAGCGATAGTCGAAATTGGTTTCAAGGAACCTGGTTTAGTAGAACCATTATGGTTCATTGGAACTAGCAATGCTAAAATATGGCATGTTATATATCAAACGACTTGGAAGGAGGTGTCATGAAGGAATATAACGTAAAATTAATGATAGTCTAAATTGGTTTTCAGGAACCTGATTTAGTGGAACTATTATCGTTCATTGGAACTTTCAATGCTAAAATATGTCATGTAATATATCAAACGACTTAGAATGCTGTGTCATAAATGAATATAACGTAAAATTAACGATAAGCGGTGCCATGAAGCTCGCCAAAAACAATCACGACGTAACTGTTCATACGTCAATTCTCAACAAACTCTCTTATGTATATCTAAAAAACAACACCCGCTCCAAGCTTCCATTTTTAACAAGCGACTCGTAATAATAAAAACAATCGTCGGATGGTTAAAATTTTCATCTTCCTAGAAATCGCTCTCAACAATCACACAACTTAACAATTAATCCTTCTGTTGCGTTTTGCTGGCAGCGCAAACAGAACGGAGTTAAAAAATAATAAAAAATAAACAATTTCTTTTTATAATAAAAATTAATATTCTACTTTAAAACAAAACTGTATATTCACTAAAAAAAATATCCATTATCTACCCGATATTGAGCTGATACACCGCAATTATCGATAATTAAAATTTATTAGTCAATTTCCGCAAAAGTACTAATCAAAAAAAATACAAATAATATTATAATATTAAATTTCCCTATATTCCATATAATAAGAAAAAATACGAGAGCAACACGTGACTTGTCACAATGGTTTATTGAAACTGCAATGCTAAAATATGGCATGTAATATATCAAACAACTTGGAATGATGTGTCATGAATGAATATAACGTAAAATTAATGATAGTATAAATTATTTCAAAGGTACGTGGTTTTATGGTATCATAATGGTCCATTAGAAACTTCCAATGTTAATATAGGGCCGTTTAAAAATATAGTTCCGCGAATGGTTTAGTTTAACCTCTCGGTACTTGGTTATGTCATTCCTTAATGGTTTATTAATATAGTCTGTGAAGAGGAATTTTCGGAAAATTTGATAGGTAGTAAGCTTTTAAATTATTACTTAATGTGAAAATTTAGGAAACCTACAGAATAAATTATTATCAAGCATGCAAATAAACAGATAATTCCTATGTTTTCGGTTTTCTTATCTTTAACTTTATCAAATATTCCGTCATTTTCTTATTAGATATAGTCACAAGCCACAGTCCAAGATGTTCTATTGAAAAGTTTAAAAATCTCCAAACACAAAGTAATTAAAGCCTGAGTGATCAGGATGGTTAAAGAGTAATAAGCTGATCTAAAAACGGTAATTACACAATAGAAAGCTAACTTTTAGATCAGTGACAAGTAAATTGATAGGTTATCAATTGTGATTGTGGATTATGAATAGATCTAAGTGGGTTCTTCTTGTTATACTTGCCTTATATTCAACTTTTATTAAATCAGTAATATTATTATATTCATATCTGTCATAGCTAGGGAAAGTCTTTTTGAAATCATTATCGTATATAAATACACAATGACCTCGCTGTTTCTTCCAATCACTTACGAAAGTAGAAGAATCTATACACATTGTTACATTATGTATCTTATCAAGTGGAAAGTGTTTAGTACCAATGTAAGAGACGACATCGACTGGTTCAGAAAGGTAATATTTAACTCTGTCGTAGCTCTGATAGGAACAAAGTAAAATGCAGGAGAGTATTGCTAAAGCACACAGAAAATGGCGTGTGGAATGATTTGCTTTGTTTCTGAATGGGTTCAGAAGAAAATTTTTATTGGCCAACTTTTCTTTTTTCAACTCTTCAGTAATTATTCGTCGAACTCTTTTGTCAAGGAAATCAACTCTTTTATTACTTCTTGGACTACTCATATTGGCTGGCTTTCCTTTTTCTATTGCTTTTCCACGTAATAATTATCCTGAAAATAATAAAATATATCCTACTATATATATATATATTTGAACCGAAATCAGTAAACATGTCATGCAAATATTTGTTGAAAATGCAATCCAGGAACTCGCATACGCATGGCGAATTGTGTGGTTGAGAAGCAGCACAAGGTGCTCTGATGTATTTTGTACGGGTAAATTGCACTGCCTGAAATGATGTTTTTTTTTAAAAAATGGTTCTTTTAATTAAAATAAAAATACTTATGAGGCTGTGATTTTAAAATCCATTAATAAAAACAATTCATATATGATTCAGTTTAGCGCCAAGCGTTCTAAGTTGCTGCACCGATTCTCAATCTGCAACTTTTGGGACACACTGTATATCAGATAACTAAAAAGTTTCTGTGTCTGATAGACATCAGCTGGTATTATGCACAACGACTTCATTTCACAAGGCTATTCCATTATGTCCGCGGTCTACATTTGGCAACTTGAACCGCGGATGTTTCTTTGTGTTGCAAAGTGAACAGGGAAAAGTGCGGTTTTACAGGGCAACACCAAACCGCCCAACGCGCAAGTAACTTGTAATGAGATTACCGCTTTGGAATGGGAATTGTTACCGCCTCCCATCTTATTCTCCAGATATTTCATCAAGCGATTATCTCTTGTTCCATGGTCTCAACATCCACATGCGAATGAGACAGTTCTGTGATGATGCAGAGATTAAATCTGAGGTGGCCCTTTTTCCCTCCCTAGAGATATGAAATTTTAAAAACACTGTATAAGTCAGTATATACTTTACGTTTGGAAAAGTTTGTCGAAATAATGGTGATTTTGCCGATAAGTAAAGTTTTTCTTGCCTGAATTTACTGCTTTGTTATTTCATTTGCAAAAGCGACAGAACCGTTTAGGTTATCTGATATATTATATCCCAAATTATAGATAATAAAGATTTTAAATTTTTTTTGTACAGTAAATATTGAATTTTCTAGCAAACCATTGCATACGGAGGAAGCGTTTATGTTTACGGTGAATTATTTCTCCGCCATCTATTGTGATCTATGTGATAGCGCTTTCTTCCAGCAATCGCTCTACATTACAGTTTCCACAGTAAGAAGCTCTTACGGAGAACAGATACATCGATTTTGTTCCAGTTTTTTTGATAGGCTTTCCATAATCTAGAAAGAGTTTTCAAATGTCTTACATGAACATTTCTTTTAAGGAGACCGAATCCACAAAACTGTAGGAATCTGGTTATTTCATAGAGATGCTTGAGAATGGGGTGACCGTAACTCCAGTTCCCATCCCATTAGAGCAGGGAAAGGCATCCTTTTTGCAAGAATAGGCCACATTAATAAAAAGTGAAAGAGGTCTGGGCCGGATACAGAATATAATAAAACATAAACAGTACCATATATAGTATGACCATTCGTAATTTTTTACGTATTACAAATAGAACTCATACTAATATTATAAATGTGAAAGTGTGTTTGTTTGTTTGTCCTTTATTTGACGTCGAGATGGCGCGAAAGATAGATGTGGTTTTCTGTATGGAGATATTTGCAGGTCTCTAGAGTGACATAGGCTACATTTTACCGCAGGAAAATATCTCTTTCCCACGGAAAAACATCGCTTTCCTAAGTCCTTTTGAAATTCCCCGCTTCTGCTTTGTAATTCCCCCAACAGATAAGGGCGAGCAAAGCCGCGGGTAACAACTAGTATTAATATAAATAAATTGTCACGGCAAAATTTAGACGGAGAGCGATCAAACGGATGTCAATCGGCATCAGCAAGAACATCATACGCGTCTCCAGTAGTCTCAGCTAATGAGCGAGCAGGAAGAGCGATAACGAAAAATGCGTCAGCAGAGAATTCTTTTAATTGTGGAAAAAAGTTCATTATAGAAAGGAGGAGAAGAAGAGATTAGCGAGAAGCGTGGAAAAAAGTAATGAGATAAAGAGACAGTAGTTTAATAGGAGATGAGATTACACACAAGCAGTTTTTATAAAGATTTTCTGCGAGTCGATTTAGAATGGCACGAGCAACAGTTGGTATTCTTGCGATCGTGTGCATTTGCCGATTCGCCTTTATGTGAGTAGCTCACCATTGCGTGTGTGATAAACTTGTCAAACAAGGAGTTACAGTTGTGCGGGCCTAATTTTGCTGCCACAGAATATAGCCCGTTTCACCGATAAAAGGGAATTATTCCGTGGGCACTCCAAAGATGTTTGATGGGAGACCTCGGCGTGTTTCTGCAGCTTCAAAGATAAGAAGCTATCATCGAGAGTTGCTCTTTAGAAGCTAACCTAATTAAAAGCTAACTGAGTAATATGGTATTTTCCAAGATGGATTTCCTTCTCAAAGCTTACACATATCGTATGGAGGCAACTGTAAGTGATTTATCTTCTTATTATTAATCGATTTTTTATAGCACCCAGGAATACTTTAACGGAAAGTGATCTTTTTCTTGAATAAGTGTCCCAAAGCACTGCGACAGTTTCAGGCTCCAGTATTCTCAGTCATCAAAACAAACTGAGAAATAATGCTGGATTTTTCCGTCGCCATCCGTTGTCAACAGATGGAGCCTTCCGCAATCAAGAGACCTCTATAATATATGATCCCTGATTGCGGAAGGAAGGAGAGACAGCGGCGTAAGAAAATGCGCAAAGGAAAAAAGGCGGTTGAGCGGGAGCTGCGAAAAGAGGACTTGGCTGCCGAGATCGGAAGGGAAAGGTCGCTTTTAAAGAATTCACCTATTTCTCAGGAAAGAGAAAGAAAAGGCGAACCGTCGACGAGTGCTTTAGGAAGGTCAGCAAAGAGAGAAATAAGTGAAGCCAATGCGGGCGCCAGCTGAACAAACTCACAAGACTGTGCGAGCGTTTATAATGCGACGCCTAATAATAGTATGACTAATTGTGATACTTCAGTATTTTCTCCAGCTACCAGATTCCAGAACTCGTCTGGAGTGGTTTCGTCGCCAGTTTCTGCAACGTCGCGAGCAGGACGCCTTCGTGCTCTACGAAGGGAAAGTAAGCCGAGCCAAGACGAGAACGGCGTCGAAGGAACCCGACTGCTCCGCCTCTGCTGCCGGAATCAAGGAAAGCGAATTCATCGCGCCTGCCGAGCAGAGGACAGCTCCTTTTACCAGCCAAGGATTTTCCTATGGTCCCGAGGCAAGTTTGCTGTCGTTTTCCTGCGAGACGTTTCTAGTGGTTGTCGTGGGACTGTTACGAAGGATTGTTACGGCATATATCCCGACGAGGAGTTGACGCCATTTTCTTCCACCGACGACATAGCCGGTGTCTTTCCCTGGACCAGTTCAGCGTTTAGACAGAAGAGTCTAGGCACCTTTGCCATACTTTCGAGCTTCCTGTGCGGACTGGTGTCAGATGTTTAACGCGTTGCGTAAACGCGATCCAGTTGTGGGGCTGCAATGGCAGTAGGATACAAGCGTCTTTGGGGATCCTGCATTTGGAAGCGAAGCAAGTTTAGCAAGCCGAGTCGCTTAGCTTACTTTCTAGTGGACTGTTTTTGAACTGATTGGGCCGAAAAATTTCTTGGTTCGATTACGACAGAGAACCGTAACGCATTTCAATTGTTAATGCGGTTCCCGTCCTACTCATTTAAGCAGTAGTGAATGTTAGTTACCATTATCCGTTCTTAGTAAATTTTCGTAATAGGGATTTTTCCACGTGTTAGTGGAATACCCTCCCATAATCATATTATGAAGTTTTGCTTTATTGATTAAGTGTATTCATAATTAATGAAAAGAATTAAAGTTATGATTATAAAGAATTTATAAAATGTATACTCCTTGATCACCTATTCTCTTGCACTTACATTTTTCCACTGCGGATGTTCGTGACAATAAGTCATTGCATGTAGGATGAGATACCGTTTAAATTTTTTAGAAGCCAGCAAGTTTTCCCATACTATTAAATGAATTGATTCAGAGTCATTAATATTTGGTTACCGGACATTGTAATTTTATCTATGACTAGTTATTTCACAGTGTGCCGATATCATTAGCTAATTAATTCATATGGCCAGATTTGACTTATTTAGTTTCAATCAAGTCTTTTCTAAATAAGTAGCTTTTCAACTAAGAGCACGTTAAGAACATGTAATCGGGAAATGTCAATTGTTTTCTTCAAGTGTTCAAGTTGTTTATTAAAAGTTTAATTGCCATTGCCAGAGAAGGCTTATCATTTAGTTTTTAATTTGGAACTTTGATCAAGCAATTTTCAATGATTTAATACTAAAATTGTACAATACTCATTTCCAAAAAAGTTGGGACAGTGCAACATATAAGAAGAACTTCAACACATTTGTTTGGATTATTGTATTGCCGTTTATTTCAACGCATTACAATACATAAACGATAAATTAGGCATGGGATCACATATCTTATATGCTGAAAGAAAGATACAGGTGGTTTTCCTGTTTGGCACGTGCAACACACTCCCAAAAAAGTTGGGACGGCACGGCGTTTACCACGGTGTGGCGTCACCTCTCCTCTTGATGACACACTGTAATCTTCTGGGCATCGATGACACCAATCTTTCTAACACCGTAACCGGAATTCTGTCCCATTCCTGTTGGATATAGGTTTTCAGCTGTTTAACTGTCCGGGGTCGTCGCTGTCGTAGTTTTCGTTTAATAATACGCCAAACGTTTTCTATAGGCGACAGATCCGGGCTGCAGTCTGGCGTTGTCTTGTTGAAATATACACTGACGTCGTCCAAACAGGCGCCTCTTAGATGGCACCATAGCTTGTTTCAGGATCTGTATATACGCTTCAGCATTGACGGTGCCATTGCAGATGTGCAAGTCTCCCATTCCATGGCCACTAATACAGCCCCAGACCATGACAGACGGTGGTTTCTGTACCGAACGCCTGTAGCACGCGGGAATATCCTTTTCGTCTTTGGTCGGGAGTGTACGGCGTCCATTATTTCCGTAAACAATCGTAAAGGTTGATTCATCGGACCACAATATGTTCTTCCAGCGTGCTTGGGACCAATTGCGATGGGCTCGAGCCCATATCAGACGGCGACGTTGCTGTCGTTTGTTGATGTATGGCTTCCGTTGTGCACAGTATAACTTAAGTTTGCATTTGTGGATGCACCGGCGTACAGTATTCAACGATAATGGCTTCCCGAAGAAATCGCGGGCCCACGTGGCTATGTCCGTAATCGCAGCATTCCTATGCGTGACGCAGTGACGTCGGAGGATCCGAAGAGCTCGAGCATTCAGAATAGGTTTTCTACCTTGGCCTTTCCGAACTGTGATCTCACCACTATCTCGGTAGCGCTTGATAATATTATGTACTGTAGATGATGACAGGTTAAATCTTCTGGCTATTGCACGCTGAGAAACGTTGTTTGTGAATTCTTGAATGATTCGAACACGAAGATCTTCGCTAACTGGCTTGCCTCGACCCATCGTTCCGAATAAGTTGCTTGAACGACGGATGGCAACTGTTATTTATACGGAATGTAGTACGACGTCATCATTCTAGATTATTCCCGAACAATTCGGAAGGTCCACTACTAACGGCGCTTTCTACAACGTATGTCCCTACTATTTTGGAACGTGTTGCAACATCCCCATTCAAAATGAACGTCCCAGCCACGATACAAAATGTTTTGGTGCACACAGTATATTTATGTCATTTCATAAACGTATCTGCTATTTTGTATTCGCGAGAAAGTTTTGTTAAATCATCCCTTTTTGTTTTTTCTATATATTTTGCACTGTCCCAACCGTTTTGGAAATGAGTATTGTATTAGTCTTTTTGTATTCTGACGGGCAGGGCGTCTTGCAGTTAGCCTTGTGCTGTGGTTAGATGAGGCCCAGTTTTCCCGCGATGAAATAGTTAACAAGCATAATTAACACATTTTTCTGAGAGTAGGCATCTTTTATATTTGCCTTAGATCCCACATTTTTTATGGTCAGACGTCCATTGTAGCTGTACCCAGCAACTACCATTAATCTTTTCGGGAAATTTCCTTGCATTGGCGCACCCAGTCAGATCGAATCGTATCACCCTGTCTTGCAATGTCTCATAAATAGACAAAGCTTTATCCAAGGTGACTACATTCTTCACTTGTCGCCTGGAAAATAGCGTTCAAGCCGATTTCTGAGGTTGGTTCGCCTCTCTACAATTAGTCTTGGCAACAAGACGTGAACTCGGACCATATGACATGTTGTAATTTGAAATCTTGACAAGTAATGCAATGTATCAGAGGTTTTAATCTTACTTGCAATGTCCCGTTGTGTTGACGGATTCCGTAAGGACTAGCCTCCTCACTGTTCAAACGTCAGCTTTAATACGGGAAGAACAGGGCTGCGCTTTTTCGTTTAGCAACGCTGCATTGTGGAATGTTTGGATCCATTTGTCTTTAGCGTTTGATAACTTTTCTAATTTTTTTCGGTGATTCTTGGGTGGAAATAAACACATTTCGGTGATGTTTAGATGGAAAACAGTGAAATTTGGCAAAAAAGTGTGCACGGCATTGGAAATCCACATATTTCAGATAATCCATTCTTGGAAACAATAAAACACTTCCTTTACACTATTCTATTATTCTGGCATAAGAGTAACTGGCGTCGGATAGGGATACAATGCACAGTCTATTCCAAAAGCTTTTTCACTTGCTTGGCAGGAGTTGAGCTAAGCGAAGTTGATTGGTCATAAAGTCTAGAAGTTTGAACGTACATCGCAGAAGTCTAAAATAGACTTGGCCGACCAGAATGGAAATGAAAATCAGGTTTATGACTGCTTTAAGTGTATTACAGTTCTTTTAACTGAAAAGATTTACCGCTGCTTTTTATTTGAGTAAGATAGTCTTTCAGATGAAATATTTAACACACTTATTAAAAGCAAAGCAGTAAACATTTAAGAATATCTCAAGATGGTTCGAGGAGAATTTATCCTACTTCAATCCTCAGATAATTAAATTATCGATGAAGCTATTTGATTAACTTGAGAATAAAATAAAACTCTTTTTCCACAACGAAACAGGAATTGAACAAAAAGAAAAAGACCGAAAATAAAATGAAAAAATACAACCTGAGTCTGTAAGCGCTTTTCGAAAGCTTTGCTTTCATCATTCAGCAGCCAAGGAGCACCTCGAGAAAACTTGAGAGAACTGACTTGGAATAGAACATGCTGAGTATTTATAACGGACAGAAGCCAATCAAGACAAAAAGATCCTTTTTAAATTCTTTAATGTTTTGATAGGGAGATTCTTCATACCGCCATATACGTGTGTTTCAAAGTTCCCGAACGTTGGAGAAGATTTTCCCTGCATAATGTAATGTTGTGCAGATATGCTGAAGGGCTGGTAGACAGAGCCTCTGTCTCTCAACCTTTTTTTTTCAATTATTGGATGCTCCTTGTTATATATTTTACATAAATGCAAATACGCGAATATGAGAGTGAAATAAAAGTTAAAATGAAATGTAGAAGTTTTATTTATAAAACCGACGGTATATGGTATTAAGGTTTTACCGGTACAGTAACAGTTTAAAAAATGTTTATTGCGTGAAAACAAACAAATGAAATACAGTACGCAAGAACGAGTAGAGATGGTTCTCCCTACACACAGAAGGGGCAGTTCGGGAACTTTTGTAACACACGGTATAAGATAACGAAAGCCATTATGATATACGGTACAGTAAAAGCATATAGTATACTGCATAAATATATGCTTTTTTCCCGTCACGGATGAGAATACAACTTTGTTTGTCGATACCTATTTTTTAAGCATAAACAAATCCTCTCTGAACACTTACCCTTAAAAATCAGCCATGATTACCAATCAAGATCAGCCTTGTCCCTCAGTTCCCGGAAGTTTGTCCCTGGTTACGGTGGCAACCAGCAAGACATGAAGATATTTTGGGTGTTAAAATATCTGGTTCATACCTGGCCACCACAAGACACTGACTCTGGCTATCTATAACGGACGTTACAATTCCTCAGAGGTTCGTCTTCAAGAACTAGCAGAAGAATTAGATAGGACCAACTGGGATATCATTGGACCCTGCGAAGTAAGAAGAAAAGGTGAAGATATAATTGAGCTGAACAGTGGGCACGTACTATACCACAGAGGAACAACCGGCGGAAGCGTTAGTGATGTTGGATTCCTCATTCATAAGAAATGGAAGAATCAAATCATTCAGCTTGATAGTACCTCCGACAGAATTGCAAGACTTGTCATCCAGTTGTCGAGAAGATACAAGATACAGATCATACAGGTCTATGTTCCAGCCACAAGCTCCTCTGATGAGGAAGTCAATGAATTTTATGAAGAAGTCAGCAAGATGAACCAAACAGGAAATTATTATCTGAAAGTCGTCATGGGCGACTTTAACGCCTGTGTCGGAGAAAAAAGAAAGGAGAAAATTTTATTGGTAATAACAGATATGGCACCAGAAATGAAAAAAGAAACAAATTGGTGGAATTTGCAGAGCACGATCAACTGTACGTCATGAATTCCTTTTGCAAGGAGAAACCTCAGTGTAGATAGACTTGGATAAGCCCAAAGAGAGCAATTAGTGAAATAGATTACATTCTGGCAAATAGGAAGCACTTGATCCAAGAGTGCACTGTTCTCAACAACTTCAAGAAAGGAAGCGACCACAGACTGGTAAGATGCAAGGTTGTTCCAAACACGAGAACAGAAAGACGAAAACTTTTCAAGAACACAAAGAAGATCATCAATATTGCCCGCCTACAGGAACGCAGAAGCTAGAACTGCGAGATCGCTTTGAAATCTTACAGAGCGGCATCCAGAAAGATGACATTACAGATATTAACAGGGCACTAACTAAACACTTAAAAGAAGCAGAGGATAAAGTAGCTGGAGAACAAGTTTCAAAATTACAGGGGAAAATCACAGAAGAAAGGAGGAAATCAATGAAGAAACGAAAAGAAATAAAGCCAAGAAGAGAAGATAATAAATTAGTAATAGAATATGCGGAGCTTTGCAAGACAATACGGAAACATATTACAGAAGATAACAAGAGCTTGAAAACTGCGAAGAGAAATTTCTGCATCGGAAGAAGAGGAATATTTGCACTCAAGAGAGCAAATGGCACAATCACGAAGAATGGAAGGGAAATCATCGAAACTGTGGAGTACTTCTACAATAAACTTTACATATGTGAGGATGGTAATGACGCAAGAAGAGCAGACCAACTGAAAGGAAAAGATGAAGTGCCATCGGTTATGGCAGGCGAATTTGACAAGGCTATTAAATCCATGAAGAAAGGAAAATGCCCTGGAGAAGATGGAATTACAATTTCCCTGATTAAGGCAGCAGGAGAAAAAATCAACAAGTTACTGATAGGTCTTTTCACTAAATGTCTTGAAATCACAGATGTACCAGATGATTGGAATAATGCAATGATGGTTCTGTTTTTCAAACCAGGACACAAGAAAAAATCCAGAACTATCGCCCTATCAGTCAGTTGTTTATAAGATCTTCAGTAAAGTCCTGACAAACAGACTTGATTCAACATTAAATTCGACACAACCAAGAGAACAAGCGGGCTTTGAAGAGGATATAGCACGATCGACCACATTCAAGTTAATAGAGAACTTATCGAACGCCACAATGAATATGAAGTATCCCTTTGATTTGCCTTCATCGACTTTGAGAGAGCTTTCGACTCAGTGTTCACACATGCTGTAGTGAAAGCTTTGGAAAGAACGGGAATAGCCAGAAACTATATTAGTATTCTCCAGAAGATTTTTTAGTAAACGACTGCAATCCAGTAAGACAAGGAGACACCATCTCACCAGAACTCTTCACAACAGATTTAGAGGAAGTCTTCAAGGAACTGAACTGGACAAAAAAGAACTTAAAATAAACGGTGAATTTCTTAAACACACAGAAGACAAAAGTTATGTTTAATGCATTTGCTCTAAAACAGAAGGTCATGGCAGGCTGCATCGTGATTAAAGCTATATTTACCTGGTACAAGTAATCACTATGGATGGCAAAATTCTGAATGAAATTAACAGAAGAATTAGAACAGCATGGAGCGCTTTTGGCAAAAATAACATTATCTTGAAGAGCAACATAAAAAGTTTTCAACCAGAATGTTTTACCAACACTCACCTATGGAGCTAAAACATGGACTTTATCAAGGAGGACAACGCAAGGACTACAGACAACAGAGAAGCATGGAAAGGTGTATGTCGGGAATTACATGAAGAGATCGAAAATGCAACAGCTGGATAAGAAGCCAAACGTAGGTGATTGATGTCATCGAACGGATCAAACATTCTAAATGGCAATGGGCTGGTCACACCGTTAGAAGACAAGACATGAGATGGACCACAGTCATTCTGGATTAGTACCCTCGAGACTTTAAACGCCAAGAGGACGACCCCATGTAAGGTGGCTCGACGAAATAGGGAAGGTGGCTCGACGAAATAGAGAAGGTGGCTGGCGTCAACTGAAAATCCAAAGCTTCAAACAGAGAAGAATGGAAACGTTTAAAGAAAAACTTCACCCAGCAGTGGATTGCAAATGACGATGAAATCCAGAAAATATTTTTTTTCGAAATATTGCTAGCTATTCCTTATGAAACACCATTATAGATTTATACTTTATTTATTTAGAAGACTATTATTTTGTTAAATCTGAAGCAAATTTAAAGTTAATTTTCTACTACTGATTATTTCATGAAAAACATTATTTCAATTCGTATGTTGAACTTTATATTGTTGAGCGCGCTTTGCCTTTTTATCACTTATTTCTTCATAGTAGGAATTATACTGCATTTGTGCTAAAATAATAATAATATACGGCATGTACACAAATAACTGCCCAGGTTTCTTGATTTCATTGTAGGTGTATAATTTACCATATCATCACGAACGTTTACAAGTTCATAGAAAAACTCACCAAGTTTTTTGCCATGTTACAGGTGCTCGATAATATGCCCCTTTACTGACTCTACAGATATAAATTCTGTAATCAATGAAGCATGTCTCTTTCAATTTGAGCAAAAGATCGGTGATACGAGCCAGGTAATGGCAGATCAGCCGGTAATACCAGGACAAATACTAAGTCCATCAAATATCCCCATTCAAACAAGTCACAAAAAGCGCTACAGGAGCGTGTGGAAGCCATAACAGCTTTCTTGATCATCATTTTCGACAAGACCGCTCCATCAATTTTGCAGCTGTAGCCTCTAGGGGCCGCAAACAAAAACATAAATCCGCCGGCCATTTTTCAAAAAAACATTGGGGAATTACTGTATGTATCTGCAAAGTTTCGTGATGATATGTTAAATAATACACTTTCAATAAAATCATGAATATAATCACTTCAATCATTTTTGAACACACTGTACATTGATTTATTAATAATAAAGAAAAACTTTCCTAATAAAGGCTCAAAATAGACTTCAGTCAAGACAGTTGAATGTCACTCATTATGCCTACCTATTCCTGCTGAAAAGAAGCAATTAATGGTATCATCCGACTTGATTCCAACTCGACTTCTTGCCTGAACCGATTAATCTGACTGGCTTAATGCATTACAAGGAAGCCGAACATCATTCACCTAAGTGAAAACGGTTTTGGAATAGACTGTAGGAGCCAATTTTTTAGGAAAATTTGGCAGAAAATTTGAAAATGAAAAATCGAATGATGTGTTCGACTGTTACCAAAGTGACGTGTAAAATTTCACGAGCCTCGTACACTTCAAACCCGTTTTACGAAGTACAGGGTGATCCAAAAAGTCAGTTCACCCATAGATGGTTTTGGATTACCGTGTATTAATAATTGTCCCCATAAACATGAAATAACTCTCCGTAATTCCCGCAAATAATAAGTTGGGCATATCCAGATTGAAAACGGAAAGAAATGCTTCGCTGTCTGAAAAGAAATATCTGTTGCAAATGCCAAAAACATTTATAAAAATCATTACAAGCGCAAAAATATGATGATACCAGGAATGAAACTGAGATATCTAATACAGTAAAATTAATTTTTTATTAATATAATATAGAATAATTAATTCTGCCCCTGATTTAAAAATTCACCATATGATATTAAATTTTTTCAGTCAATGATATTCATTTTTTTGATTCACAAATTTTTTGTTTTATTTTTACAATTTACTTTTTGTTATAAAAATAGATCATGGTACCAAATGCTTGTAGTGACGTAAAAATTGAGGGTGAGAAAAGTATGCATTACGAATTAACTATACGAATTGCTTCGGTATATGTAGATTCATTGTTAGACTTTCCTATTCGTTTTCCATACAAAAGATATAAAGATACGCACAAATAATGAATTATACTGCACTTTTCGTCATTTTTAATATCACTAATGTTTGATTATTGCTAGTTTTGCTTAAGTTAGCTTAGCTTGTAATGGTAATGTAAAAACTGTAGAAAACAAAAATTGAAACAAATATAATGCTCAAATTAGCGAAACAATTCACCATTCTCAAGCGATTTTCTAGCTTTGATAAAATTTTTATGTGACACACGAAAGGTCTCCTCAAAACAATTCTAAATGTCACAATGATTAAAATAAATTGGGCACACTTAAATTTGGTGGGGATCAGGCTTAGTAAAACTAATCTATCTATATATATAAAAATGAATGTTTGTTTGTTTGTTACTTATGCGTTCCTATACCATTCATCCGATTGCGATGAAACTTTGCACACTTGATCTTCAAAGCAAGGGAAAGGTCACTGTTTACCTGAAATTTCGAAAAAATAATTATTTTCGAAAATAAAAATGAATAGTTTTTTTGAATGAATTTTTCATTTTGGTCAATAGATGGCGCTATCTTTTTAAAAACTTCTAGCGGACCTCTTGCTCGAGCTCTTTTTTGATTAAATTTTGCAACATCTGAAAGTGAATATTCCGACAAAGTGAACACATGAAAAAAGCTTAGAATTAAAAAAGTAAAAATTCATATTGAAAACTCAAAAAGACTTCTTTTAAAATGCTCCCAATAGATGGCTGATGTTGAAACAGTCACACAACAATCCCTGGCTTTTGACGGATTATTGTAACTTTCTTTGTTGACCACATATCATACGCATTTTCTTTGCTTTTTTGAAGAAAATAGTCGCCACAAATAATTTCTTTCGTTTTTAAATCAATTATGCCACCCAAACGAAAAGCGATTGGTCGATCTACACTTCAAGCAAGAAAGAGAAAGGCATCACGAGCTTCAGAAAGAGACGAGCAACGAGAAGCAAGACTGGAAACCGTTCAAGTATGCACTTCTCAAGCCCGTTCGTCTGAAACAGACGAGCAACGGGAAGTAAGACTGGAAACCGTTAGATTACGCACTGCACAAACCAGACGAACACTGCACGCTAATTTAAATCTAAGTGCATTCCATTATGATCCTAAAAATGATTACGGTCATCCTTGTGTGGTTATTGGAAAAATGGATAAATTATGCGTGTATTGTAGTGCCCTCAAATTTAAGAATGAAACACCAGGTAGGTGCTGCGCGGGTGGAAAAGTGAAATTGCCAGAATTACATTCACCACCCGAACCATTATCAACGTTGGTATCAGGTAACACAAGCCAATCGAAACACTTCTTAGCAAACATTCGCAAGTATAATTCATGTTTCCAAATGGCATCGTTCCGTGCAACAAATATCGTGTGCGAGAATTACATGCCAACATTCAAAGTGCAAGGGCAAATATATCATCGCGCAGGATCACTACTGCCACTGCCACTGCCGAACGCAGATCACAAATTTCTTCAAATTTATTTCTGGGAAACACTGATGAACAAATCGATTAACGTTGTCGAATTAGTCCAGGCACTAAACGAGAAATTGTCGATGCATTACAAACTTTATTCGCTCAACATAACGAATTAATTCGATTGTTCAATACTGCCTTTAAAAATTCCCAGCTGATGACTTCAAAGTTGTAGTTAGAACAGACAAAACACCTGTCGGCCAACACGAAAGAGAGTACAATGCACCAACAATTGATTGAAGTGGCGATCGTTACAGTAGGCGAAGAATTTAACTCGCGTGATAGAATTCTTCATCGCAGAAATAGTGATGTTCAGCGAGTTTCAGAAACTCATCGCTCATACGACGGATTGCAATATCTGATTTTATTTTGGCAAGGAGAAGATAGATATCATTTCAACATCAAATTGAGAAATCCACAATCAGATGAGGAAACGAATAAGGAAGTCAGTGCTATGAATTACTATTCATATCGATTAATGATTCATGAAAACGCTGAAAATCATATCTCGAAATGCCGATAATTGTTCCACCAATATATTGTCGACATGTATGCGAAAATCGAATCCGAACGACACCTCTACATTCGATTAAATTAAACCAAGTTGCGTTCCGAAGAATACATTCATTTACGTGATGCAGTTGTTAATGATGACAATGTGAATAACAATAAATTGGGGAAAATGGTCCTATTACCGGCCACATTTTCAGGTCGTCCAAGGCACATGCATGAATACGCACAAGATGCAATGACATATGTTCGCGCATATGGCCGCCCAGATTTCTTTATTACATTCACGTGCAAACCTACGTGGGATGAAATAAAAGAAATTTTGTTAACAGGTCAATCATCATCGGATCGATTGTAAAGCATCATATTTTTGGAGAGACACGCTGTTGGATGTATTCCATTGAATGGCAAAAAAGAGCATTGCCACATGCACACATTTTGATTTGGTTGATCGAAAAAGTCACTAGATCAAATTGATTAAGTCATTTCAGCAGAAATACCAGATATCGACATTGATGCAGACTTATTTGAAGTCGTCACCAAAAACATGATTCATGGTCCATGTGGCTTACTCAACAACAATTCAACATGCATGTCTGATGGAAAATGCACGAAGCGATTCCCAAGAAACTTACTTGCCGAGACTATCACTGGCAATGACGGATATCCATTCTATCGTCGACGATCAACTGAAAATAGCGGCAAAAGCGCATTTTAAAAGTACGAAACAATGATGTTGAGGTTGATAATCGTTGGATTGTACCTTATTCACCGTTAGTCTCTAAAACGTACAAGGCACACATCAACGTCGAGTGTTGCAATTCGGTGAAATCAATCAAGTACATTTGCAAGTATGTCAACAAAGGAAGCGATATGGCAGTTTTTAGGGTGGGAAATGCAACTGCAACTTAGTATCCACTGGGACGCTACATTAGTAGCAATGAAGCGGTATGGCGCATTTTCTCATTTCCAATCCATGAACGACATCCAACAACTGTTCATTTGGCAGTGCACCTTGAAAATGGACAGCGCGTGTACTTCACAACAGAAAATGCACGTGCAAGATCATTGCCACCACCGCCAACAACGTTAACTGCATTTTTCTCATTGTGCCGGGATGATATGTTTGCAAAGAAGCTAATTTACTCTTAAGTGCCAACATACTACACGTGAAATGCAACAGCGAAAAAGTTTCAACGTCGCAAACAAGGTAAAGCAGTTTAAGGAGTTCCCAATTTATATTCGACCGACGCATTAGGCCGTCTGTATACTGTTCACCAAAACAATGCAGAATGATTTTATTTGCGATTACTGTTAATCAACGTACGTGGGTCGACATACTTCCAAGAACTGAGAACTGTAAACGGCCACTTATCGTGAAGCTTGCCAAAAATTAAATCTTCTTGAAAACAATGCGCATTGGGACACTTCTCTCGCTGATGCATCGAATACTGCTCAAACACAGCAAATACGCATGTTATTTGCAATCATATTGACAACGTGCTTCCCATCCAATTCAAAAAATCTTTGGGAAAAATACAAAGACTACATGAATGAAGTCATCCTTCATCTTTTGCGTGCAACGCTTCAAACTCCGGACATTCAATTCACACCAAACGTGTATAATAAGGCATTGGTTTCGATTGAGTTACAAATGTGTGGCAATCGCTAACAAAGCACTGGTGCAATTGGAAATGGCTGCAACGAATCGATCTGCGAACGACCTTTTCGATTTGCAACGAGAAAAATACTTTGATGTCGACGAATTGGGTACATATGTTCAAACAAATCTTCCGAAATTGGTTCAGGAACAACGCATAGCGTATGACAGAATTATGCATGCAATAGTAAGCCAAAGCGGAGGATTGTATTTCCTAGATGCACCCGGAGGCACAGGCAAAACTTTTCTCATTTCACTTATTTTTGCATCCATACGATCACGTAAAAATAATGCACTGGCAATCGTATCATCTGATATTGCGGCAACTCTTTTGGATGGTGGCCGAACAGCACATTCAGCACTGAAATTGCCATTTAATATGCAAATCACTGAGATGCTCACAAGTATTAACAAAAAAATTCTGGAATGGGGGTAAAACACTTCAATCATGTCAACTCACGGGACGAATGCACTATGGCGCACAAAAAAGCATTGGAAGCGCTTCATCGTACACAAAAATATTTGAGAGGAAATGAACAGCTCTTCGGTGGCGCACTCATTTTATTATCTGGAGATTTTCGACTAACTCTACCAGTTATCCCACGTTCAAGCCGCTGATGAAATTAATGCCTGCCTCAAATCATCAGTTTTATGGCGACACGTACAGAATTTGACTTTAAAGACCACTATGCGTGTACAACTACAACATGATGTATCCGCTGAACGTTTCGCAAAATTATTGTTGGATATTGGGAATGGAAAAATGGTAATCGATGAATCCACACAATGTATCACATTGACAACCAACTTCTGTAAAACCAAAAACAACAACCACAGACGAATTGATTCACAATGTTTTCCCAAATATCCCACAGAATTATAAAAATCATCAATAGCTCAGTGCACGTGCTATATTAGCAGCCAAAAACAACGATGTCAATATAATCAACTTAGCATTCAAAACGAAATACCAGGCGAAGCGACAACATATAAGTCCATCGATACTGTAATGAATCAAGACGAAGTTGTCAATTATCCAACTGAATTCTTAAATTCACTTGACTTGCCAGGCATGCCACCGCACGTTTTAACATTGAAAATGGGCGTGTCTATCATTCTTCTCCGAAACGTTAATCCACAACGACTTTGCAACAGTACCAGGCTTTCAGTGAAAAAGCTAATGAACAATATCATCGAAGCTACAATTTTAAATGGAAAATTTAAAGGAGAAGATATCCTGTTGCCACGCTTCCCAATGATACCAACAGGTATGCCACTTGAATTCAAATGTGTGCAGTTTCCGGTGCGACTCGCATTTGCAATGACTATAAACAAAGCACGGGGACAATCGCTGCAAGTGTGTGGAATAAATATGAAAAATCCATGCTTCTCTCATGGACAGCTGTATGTGGCCTGCTCACACGTCCGAAAACCTTCTGATTTATTCCTGTACGCACCAGAGGGAAAAATCAAAAAAATCGTGTATCTAAAAGCACTTCAATAAACAAAATTAAAACGCAAACACTGTTTTTCTTTGAGTGTACTCGTACTAAATGATTATATGCTAGCTGGTGTACCCGGCGTTGCTCGGGCTCTTTTTAGATGAAATTTTGCAATATTTGATTGTGATTATATAGAATAAATGAACACCTGAAAATATCTTAGAATTAATTTAATTAAAATTCATATTCAAGAATCGAAAAGACTTCTTCTAAAATGCTCCCAATGGATGGCCTCTCAACTTTGCTCATATTGGAATGTTGTGTATAGCTGAATGAGTTTGATACAGTGCCGGAGAAGAAAGGTGATAAAAATGTATGTAGTTTCGAAAGTAGAAGCAAATAAGGGTTAGTCAAAATGAATGTATTGATGCTGGCGATAGCAGCTGTGATACGGGCTTTCAAATCAGTCATTGTCGTTGGACTTGGAAGCCATCTATTGGCGAATATAACATTACAGACGTGATTACATTACCTCTTGCCACGTGCAGGAATGGCGCGCAGTGGAAATAATCTAAATTTGCTTAACAGAGACAGCAATGTAGGCATATTAAATTTTGCAAAAAGATTTTATTGAACAGATCAATAATTATTACACTCTTAATTTTCAGAATAAAAATAAAAGAGCAAAATTAAGCAAAAAGCCTGTAAGGGGAAAGTCCTCTATCACGAGGATTCAATCCCTCACCCTGTGCCTGCATCGCTTTAGGACCTGCCGTGCTTTTACTTGAAACTGCCTAACCCTGACTCAATGTACTTAGCGACAGCGCGGCCTCAGTATAGCCCATCGCCGCTCGCAAACTGACCGGAGCTTTCTCCCTCAGGAAGCATTTTATTTTCTCGGGGAAGGCTTTCAGATACGTGTCTACTAACTGAGCTTCATTACGCTCTGGCAACTGTTCGGCTAGCTTACCGAAACACTGGTTAAAGCAGCCAATATTCTGCTTATTGTAGACCGTTTGGGTTAAAATATTACGGATGACTTGCTCCGTGCTCAAACCCTTACGAAGCCTCGCCATTTTTTTTTCTTTCTTCTAAAACAAAGAGAAACAAGAAAAAAATTATTACCCCGCAAAAAGTTTTACTTTTGCTTAAAAGAGGTCAAAAAATAATATGGCTACAAAGAGCCGAAGAGAAAGGTACCTGCAAACGACGCTAAATAAGCCACCCAAAGACCCCTTCACCTGATCAAAAAACATTCAAACACAAAAACGCAAGACCAAGCACGAGGAAAGAAACGCTCGGTGCAAAAAGCGGTGCGCGAGACCACACACATGAAAAGAAACCTCGCTACTGAAAAAATTCAACGAGTCCAGGCCCGTGAAACGTAACGCTCGCTACCAAAAGAGGTCAGCGAGTCCAGGCCCGTGAAACGTAACGCTCGCTACCAAAAGAGGTCAGCGAGTCCAGGCCCGTGATACGTAACGCTCGCTACCAAATGAGGTCAAAAAATAATATGGCTACAAAGCTGTCACGTGCATGAATGGCGCGCAGTGGAAATAATCTAAATTTACTTAACAGAGACAGCAATGTAGGCATATTAAATTTTGCAAAAAGATTTTATTGAACAGAACAATAATTATTACTCTCTTAATTTTCAGAATAAAAATAAAAGAGAAAAATTAGGCAAAAAGCCTGTAAGCGGAAAGTCCTCTATCACGAGGATTCAATCCCAGGAGCTCAAAGAAAAATGACTCCTTTACATTAATAGTCATAGTCGGGAAAAACGGTCAATCGTCGAAATACCGTGAAAGGTTTACTACCATTGACACGGCTACGAGACGAGAGAAATAAGCCCTCTCGTTCGCTGACAACAAAAGCAAATGACACAACCAGTAGCACCGTAGTCGCTAACTGGTGAAAACGTAAATAAGAAGCTTTACTTCTCTAAATGGACACGTAAAGACTCTTGACAAAAACGCAGGCTGAAGCGAGAAGCCTAGCTTTCCATGAATTCCTTCACATTTGTGGCAAAGACGCGCCGAGGGGTAGGAAAGGCCAGCTCAAGCTGAACCTGTAATGAAACAAAATAAAGCACTTTAATTAGCGGAAAACACCAGCCCCCGGCTCAAGACTTAACAAGATATTAAACAACGCTGCTTGAGAGGCCAAGGCGCTACGTGATTCAAACAGCAAGAGAGTTAAAGATAAGTCGTCAAATGCACGACAGCCAGCTTACCTTCGAATGCGGTACAGGGCGCCTAGTCCGTCAGATACATAGGAAGTCAGCCCCCACGGGGCAATTACGGTCCAAAGCTCGTCCTCCTGGGCTGTGGTTCCACATTCCACGTGGACGTCGTCGGAGGAGGACGAGCTTTGGACATTCCAAAGGTACAGGGAGGTTGGTCACCACCACCAAGTTTCTTAGAACGAATGGAGTCGGGACAGCATACAGTTGCCAGTCGATTCCGTGACGAAGCTCCTTTATTAGCAGCGGAAGACGAGTCGTCTTCTCCGACGAATCTCGGTAACAGGCCCGCCGTTCAGTTCTCCGTCCACAGCGTTCTCCCTAGATAGCGACGTGGTTTTCCTCGATGAAAGCTCGCGCCGGCTGCACAAGCTTCTCTGAAGACACTGAAGATAAAGAAATAGGCACACTCACACTAGTGTTGCGCGCAGGCTGCTGCCACTCGCCTCGCTTCAAGGGCTCCGACGACTCCCGCCGACGCAATTTCGGCAACTCTACAGACTTGGGCTCACTGGGCGGAGCTTCACCTATGCCAAGACACACGTCACAGGTTACGTATAAAACTAGCATTTGAAAGACTCGTTTGTCGAGGTTCCCGATAGGAAAGTGGTTAACGTTTTTGACTATCTTCTGTGTAGGTAGGTTCGATCCCCTTTCGTTGCCTTTTTCTTTTAAAAGTTATTTTATATGCTTCTTCAATTTTAAATAATACTGAGAATAAATATGCAGTAAATGCAAGATGTAAAAATTAAAAATGAAAATATACAAAAAAATAGTAAATAAAATAAAACATATGTAAGCTTACGTAAAAAACAATTTACAATTAGAAAATTTAATAATGAATTTTTTCTTTACTCTGCATTTAAATAATCTTATTGTTATCTGTTTCTTCATTTCGTCCAACTTACTTTGTTAGGATTTTGATTTTGTTTGCATTTTTATATCTTTTAGCACTTCTTTATCTTGTTCAAGTTTTTTTTTTTCTTTTCTTTTACAATTTTAAATACATTCGAATTTTGTGCTTCCTGTAAATATATTTGCACCATTGGACGGTACATACATAATACATTGTGTGAAATACACAGTTAGAAAACATTATAGAACAAGGTAACTTGAGTGGTCTCCCGACTCATTAGTTTTCATAATGTGTATTAATCACCATTTTTTGCAAGTTTCAAATTTTTCTTTTATTCGTCCAAGAAAATAAATTTTTTCAAGCGTCTGCCAAATAACCCATCCTCTCAATGGAGTGCCAATGCTTTTTTTCTTAAGTAATTGAGATATTTTCTAATTATTTTACTTTATGCATTCTCATCTGTAATTTATTCTCCTATCATGACAAATGTAGTGAAATATAAAAATTATTTTTATTAAAATCGTTAAAATCGCAAGGTCACTTTTAAAAAATGTCAAGTACATTAAAAAAAAACGATGCTAATCTGCACACAGTATTCAAGAAATACTACTTAGTGAAATCATGGCTCTCAAATGCTCGAACCTTCTTGATCCCACTTGCTAGACTGTTTTCCTATTGTCTTTCCTAATGATAATTTAAAACCTAATAAAAACCAATTAACCTGTCTCTTCAATTACCTTTCATCCATCCCTATTTGTATTTTAACTTATCTTCAGTTGCGCCATCTCCTATCAATAATGTTAACTTAGACCAAAATTAGAACCAAAATATATTAGGATGAATTAAGATGTAATATCAGATCGTATTTTTGTATTTATTTAAGAAACATATCGGTGTTTTTCCGACTAAGATTCTCTGAAAGCTAATATTTTCCTAGCGATCAATTATTAGGCAAACGTTTTGAACGTCGGAGTTACTTAAGCTATTTCAGAGAAAATGACACGTCATAAGTAAAGCGCCGCCCACAGAGCCCAAGTCTGTAGAGTTGCCGAATTCGCCCCGCCGACCGGTGCCGTTTACGCACGTATCTTTTCTCCAGTTCGTTCTCGAAACCACACTCACTGGTTTCGTTTGCCAAAAGCGCATGGAGCTCTCCTTCGAACACCCAGTTCTCTTTCTATTTCCTTCGGAACCTCTGTTCGAGCTCCTCTTCCATCGGCTGGCTCTCTCACTCTCCTAGAATCACTTTCCGCGTGCGCCCGCCTCTCAAAGTTCGCGCGCCCACGCAGATTCAAACCTTTTCTGCTTCCCCTTTTTCGGTCCCGCCATCTGTTGACAGTACGACGCTGCACATCATCTCTCTCACTATTAATAATTAAGTTATGTCCTTATTATCATAGATGGCGCCTGCCGCCGAGTGTCCCAAGCAGATGCGCTTGTATGATGCTTGCGACCGCGCTTGTTCACACTACTTTGTAACACCTCTGCATTTATGTATGTTTTGAATGAATACAGTGATTACATTTTGTACACAGAATGAAATTGGGGCATTCATTTTGACTTGTCCTGTACAGTAGAATTAATATGATACAATAGTCTGATCTGACATATCTTCACCGCTGGCTATGGCCTTAGTACGCAAGCGTTTTCAGGTGTATTTTCCTTTCCTGTTTATTCAGATCCAGGTATTGCAAAATTTCATCAAAAAAGATCCCGAGCAACGCCGGGTATATCAGCTAGTAGAAAATATATTTAAAACTTACCTAATGCTTCTTGATCAGCAACTGATTTCACAGCGTTTTGGTTGCAAAACCCAATTATGTCTCACGTACAATAATATTTGATTCAAGTAGGTCTCAATAAATAGTGTATATTAGCTTATGAAAATGCTATTTGTGGACTGTATTTTATAACGAACAGTAAAGGGGAAAATGTGATTTTAAACTTTCTTGATATGTCAACAGCACTGAGTGTTCTGTCGTTCTAAGGGTCCAGCATTTTTGGCTATTGATTATATACACGGTTTGCCATTGCTCGTAGGATGCCAGCAGCCAGGATCGACAGCTTAACGTGCCCTCCGAAGCAAGGGGGTGGGTTATGGAGGTCCACTGGTGGTAACAATCCGGTAACTGGCTGCGCTTGTTATTGCTTGACTTCACTGATCGTTAAAGATCAGCGAAGCAACTCACCTACAACCATCCTTGATATGTCAATATGTTTAAGAATACATGCAAACACGAGATGGTGAATTCTCTTAATCTAAATTAAAAATTAAATTTTTATAAGTTCATAACATAAATCTGCGTTGTTTTTAAAAGATTCAACATATTCATAAAGTTAAATCGATTTGAAACTTTTATAGATTGACAGCATCTACTTAAATGACGCACTTATATATAAAATGCTAAGTCCTCCTGCTCCATGCCCGTTTCCATAGTGACAATTAAAAATACAACTTTCATTCTTTCCAACAAATGTAGGGGAAGCCGGAGGGTGGGAATCACTACGATTTTGGCGAAGGATTCAACAACCTTGAATTTGCGCTGTGCTAAGGATGGTAAAGTCCTATAGTGTGGAATTAAGGAGGTTGACCCAATACCAAACTCGAAATTAGGGACGGGGGCGAGCATGGATACTTAAAAATAACATGGGTAGAAAAGAAACAATAAAAACCTTTAAAAAAAACAATACAGTTTCATTACCCGACAATACGTTACACTTCTATATATATATAAAGAAGGGTGTTTGTTTGTGAGTTTGTGGGTTTGTGGGTTTGTTTGTGTGTTTGTTTGTGGATTTGTTTGTTTCCTATGCAAATCTACATTTTACTCCGATATTGAAGAAATTTTGCATACTTGACCTTCAAAGAATGATGAAGGTCACTGTATACCTCAAATTTCGAAAAACTAATAATTGTTGATAAAAAAAAGCGATATTTATAGTTATGGCAAGGCATATTAATGAGAAATATCTCATGATCAACAATGCACGGCAAAGTTTGTGCAACATTGAGTTTCAACAATGTGTCAACACGCAATGCACCAACACTCTGCACTGACAAACAATATATATCTCATGACCAACAATGCAACGAATTGTTTGCGCAACAATAATTATCAAAAATGGTGTAAACACGCAATGCACGAACACTATGCACGGACCAACAATATATATCTCATGACAAACAATGCAAGGAAAAGTTTGTGGAAATATACGTATCAACAATGGTGTCAACATGCAATGCATCATGCAAGGTAGGTATCTACAATATATATCTCATGACCACCAAAGAAAGGCAAAATTTGTAACAATGCATAGAATTCCGGTTATTCAGGCTTTTCTTAGAAAAGAGAGTTCTTAGAACTTAACAATTTCTTGAAAATGTTTAAAAATGATCAGTAACTGGAGATAATGGTGACCTACCAGAGAAGGTGTGGAAAGACAACAGAGGAATCACTCCTTGAGCTCCGTGCTGTATTGAGCAAAAGGAAAGCAGGTAAATACACTACTGTTTATAAAAATCGCAACACCCTGATGGAATGGTCTAATCCATATGCAATTTGCAATATTTGCATACAATGGGTCAGAGTATAAATGATAAGATTTTCAGAGTAATTGCTTGAAAGAACACCATGTCTCGACGACGACGAAGGATACCATATCAAGAGCTGACAGACTTTGGAAGAGGACGCATAATTGGTCTGCGTGAAGCGGGATGGTCGTATCGTGACATTGCTGCTCGTGTAGGACGTAATGCAACGACAATTATGCGTGCATGGAGGCAGTGGAGCGAAGAGAACAGGGCACACCGAAGACCAGGCTCAGGAAGACCCAGCACGAC
>JAHWFO010062914.1:720939-751454 GCA_023313115.1 Rhysida immarginata
AATGTATACAGTTTCTGTGGCGCAGGCCTTCTGTCTAGGTGGTGTTGTCTGTGCACTGGCACTGATTTCCATTGTTTTAGTCCAACAATTGGATTGCTGTATTTAATGAAGAGCACGGTCTATAGATATTCATGGTCAACTAGCTTCGGATATTTTCCATTGTTTCGAGAAGCTAAGGAAAACAGATCGCGCCTGGAACCGCATAGATCGCATTGAAACTGAAAATGAAAGTAAAGTTTCTGTCTGTCGATAGGACGGCGCTGCAGACGTCTTTGGGCCGATTGTACATGCAGTGCCACTTTTCAATAGAGTTCCCACCCTACCGGGAGTTAGAAACTTTAGCTTCATTTTAACAATGAAACTCGATGACCATGAATATCTAAAGACCAATGACGTATATTAAAGACTGTGGTCAAAAATCCTCACCGGTGTGAGAAAGATGACGTAATTTCTCACTGGGCTAACCGTCTTTTTTCTCGACGAGGACAATTAGACTAACCGGTTAGGCATAGCAGCACCATAATAGTAAAAGAGATTTTTTACTATTATGGCAGTACTAACTGGCGTTTCTGACCGCGTTAAAATGAGGTCAAAGTTTTCTCACTGGGATTTCTGACCGACCAAATGCTAACTCTTCTCACCGGTGAGAGTGTTTGACCTTAGCCAAAGATAGACTCCGAATCCTATTGTTAACATCGGCAAAAAGTGAAGCAAATTGAGCCATGACAGTTCTGGGCAAGAGTGAGCCGTGGAGTAATTAGCTGTCTGGCTGCTTTGTTTTTGAAGATTTTGGGCCTGAGGAATTCCTCAAAGTTAAACTGCGTACAACTGTACAAATAGACAAGAAAAAGGTTCAGGAATCATTTTCCACAAAAATAAATCAAAAATACGTAACTAAAATGAAAATACGTAACTGAAAGACAATCGAAACGAAATTGAAATTGAAACCATGATCGAAAAATTGTTTATAAAATATAATAAAATACTTCAAATACAAAGTAAACGAAAAGATAAACTTATCACTCCGTGAAAAGCGTGTGAAAGAATTATTAATCAGCTACTCTCGTGTTTAGCCATGTGTTTTGCATCAACTTTACTCACTTTCGGCCATGATAGTTCTGGGCATGGAGCTTCCCAATTTGCTTCAAGTTACAACAATAGAATTCGGAGCAAGGCTTTTGTATAGAACAAAACTGTCAGCTACTATTACGTGTTCAGCAACAAATATGTAACATTACCTGACAGTTTTGTTACGTTGTGCGATCGTTAGAATGCATTGTTAAGTTTGAGCTGTAGCCAAATTCATTCAAGAGAGGGGGCAAACAACTCTTCAGTAAAAACAGCAATCCAATTGTTGGACTAAAACAATGGAATTCAATGCCTGTGCACCACCATGGCCTTCTAGAAACTACCAGGCCTGAACATGGAAAAGATAAAACATTGTTATGTCAAACTGGTGGTGCTATTACAGAAGTTAGTTCAACGTCACAAGTTCAGGCCTAGTAGTATCTAGGAGGCCTTGGTACCACGGTCTATAGATATTCATGGTCATCGAGCTTCGGCCATTTCCATTGTTTCGAGAAGCTAAGGAAAACAGATCGCGCCAGGTGCCGCATAGATCGCACTATTTCCGACCGCAACCTGCGATAGAGATTTTCATTGAAACTGAATACGAAAGTAAAGTTTCTCTCTGCCGATAGGGTGGCGCTGCAGGCGCAGTTGGACAGATTATACATGCAGCGCCACTTTTCAATAGAGTTCCTGCTCTACCGGGAGCTAGAAACTTTAGCTTCCTTTTAACAATGGAGCTCGATGACCATGAATATCTATAGACCGTGCTGTGCACAGACCAGGGGATTAAAAGACTATGGCAATTATGGACACGGACAAGGAGCAGGAGAAGTTAGCATTTTACATTCAGGATGATTATTGAAAAACAACTCATTTATTTTACATTTGTCTTGTATTCCTACTGTATTTACGTTCATTATATATATATTTTTTAATTTCTAATTTTGATTTTGAACAAAACAGTTTCAGTTTCAGTTTCAGTAATAGCTGAAGATACTGATCGATAGCACAATATTGAGAGATTTACCATGTTATTTTAAGACCATAGACTTCTTATAGGTTTTCCAGTAATCTATAAGCAAAGAACTATTTTCTGTATTTTTTTCGAAATTTTAGGCTCAGTAGTTTCGGAGATAAGGTGGGGGGAATGGTCAATTTCCATTTTTTTTCTTAAATAACTTTAAAACTATTTATTTTAAAATTATAAAAAAATATATTTGAGACCCCCACAACAAGCCCTTTCATTTGATATATCACACGATACAGTCTGCAAAAGTTTTTTTTTTAATTTTCTAATTTGCCCCCCAAAAGTGACCTTCGTATTCAAAATTCATTTATTTATGTTACACGTCCGTGTTTGGGTTTCAGAAATACATATGTGTACCAAATTTCAACTTATTCGGTCTTGTAGATTCGGAGTAAATTGGCTGTGACACCGGGACAGACAGACACAGGAGTGATCCTATAAGGGTTCCGTTTTTCATTCGGACGTACGGAACCCTAAAAAGAGCACGAACAACGCCGGATATATCAGCTAGTAGAAAATATATTTAAAACTTACCTAATGCTTCTTGATCAGCAACTGATTTCACAGCGTGTTGGTTGCAAAAGCCAATTATGTCTCACGGACAATAATATTTGATTCAAGTAGGTCTCAATAAATAGTATATATTAGCTTATGAAAATGCTATTTGTGGACTGTACTTTATAACAAACAGTAAAGGGGAAAATGTGATTTTAAACTTTCTTGATATGTCAACAGTACTGAGTGTTCTGTCTTTCTATGGGTCCAGCATTTTTGGTTATTAATTATATACACGGTTTGCCATTGCTTATGTTAACGACTGCTGTAGGACGTCAGCAGCCGGGACCGACAGCTTAACGTGCCCTCCGAAGCAAGGGGGTGGGTTATGGAGGTCCACTGGTTGTCACAATCCAGTGACTGGCTGCGCTTATTATTGCTTGACTTCACTGATCGTTAAAGATCAGCGAAGCAACTCACCTACAACCATCCTTGATAATGTCAATATGTTTCAGAATACATGCAAACACGAGATGGTGAATTCTCTTAATCTAATTTAAAAATTAAATTTTTATAAGTTAATAACTTAAATCTGCGTTCTTTTTAAAAGACTCAAAATATTCATAAAGTTAAATCGATTTGAAACTTTTATAGATTGACAGCATCTACTTAAATGACGCACTTATATATAAAATGCTAACTCCTCCTGCTCCATGCCCGTTTCCATAATGATAATTAAAAATACAACTTTCATTCTCTCCAACTAATGTAGGGGAAGCCGGAGGGTGGGAATCACTACGATTTTGGCGAAGGATTCAACAACCTTGAATTTGCGCTGTGCTAAGGATGGTAAAGTCCTATAGTGTGGAATTCAGGAGGTTGACCCAATACCAAACTCGAAATTAGGGACGGGGGCGAGCATGGATACTTAAAAATAACGTGGGTAGAAAAGAAACAATATAAACCTTTAAAAGAAACAACACAGTTTAATTACCCGACAATACCTTACACTTCTTCTATATATATAAAGAAGGGTGTTTGTTTGTGGGTTTGTTTGTTTCTTATGCAAATCTACAGTTTTACTCCGATATTGATAAAATTTTGCATACTTGACCTTCAAAGAATGATGAAGGTCACTGTCTACGTCAGATTTCGAAAAACTAATAATTGTTGATAAAAAAGCGATATGCATGTTTATGGCAAGGAATATTAATGAGAAATATCTCATGACCACTAATGAAAGGCAAAATTTGTAACAATGCATAGAATTCCGGTTATTCAGGCGTTTCTTAGAAAAGAGAGTTCTTAGTAAATAACAATTTCTTGAAAATCTTTAAAAATGATCAGTAACTGGAGATAATGGTGACTTAGCAGACTATTAAGAAGGTGTGGAAAGACAACAGGGGAAGCACTTCTTGAGCTCCGTGCTGTATTGAACAAAAGGAAAGCAGGTAAATAGAAGAATCGGCCACGCTAGACTACACAAAGTGATGAGTGGCCAAGTTTTGCTTAAAGACACCGAGAGAAGAGTGGGAATTGCAACAACATCAAGGGTCCATTCTAAAGTAAGATTATGTGACTAAGAAAAAATTTACACTAGCAGTGGCATACATGGAAAAGTCCATCCATTGTGACCATTAAATTTTTTTTTTTTTGAAATTATCATTATGAATTTTTACTGTATTAATTCTAAAGCATTTTCATGTGTTTATTTTTAAGATATTGCAGAATTTGTTTACCTGTAATTATCCCGGGCAAAGCCGGATACCTCTGCTAGTAATCTATATATATAAAACTGAATGTTTGAATGTTTGTTTGTTACCATTCATCCGATTGCGTTGAAACTTTCCACACTTGATCTTCAAAGCAAGAGGAAAGTCACTGTTTACTTGTAATGTCGTAAAAATAATTGTTTTCGAAAATAAAAATGAATGTTTTTTTTGAATGAATTTTTCATTTTGGTCAATAAGTGGCGCCATCTTTTTAAAAACTTCTAGCGGACCTCTTGCTCGAGCTCTTTTTTGATTAAATTTTGCAAATCTAAAAGTGAATATTCCGACAAAGTGAACACCTGAAAAAAGCTTAGAATTAAAAAAGTAAAAAATCATATTGAAAATTCGAAAACACTTCTTTTAAGATGCTCCCAATAGATGGCTGATGTTGAAACAGCCACACAACAATCCCTGGCTTTTGACGGATTATTGTAACTTTCTTTGTTGGCCACATATCATAAGCATTTTCTTTGCTTTTTCGAAGAAAATAGTCGCCACAAATATTTTCCTTCGGTTTCAAATCAATTATGCCACCCAAACGAAAAGCGATTGGTCGATCTACACTTCAAGCAAGAGAGAGAAAGGCATCTCGAGCTTCAGAAACAGACGAGCAACGAGAAGCAAGACTGGAAACCGTTCGAGTATGCACTGCTCAAACCCGTTCGTCTGAAACAGACGAGCAACGGGAAGCAAGACTGGAAACCGTTCGATTACGCACTGCACAAAAAACAGACAACACTGCACGCTAATTTAAATCTAGGTGCATTCCATTACGATCCTAAAAATGATAATGGTCTTCATCCATGTATGGTTATTGGAAAAATTGATAAATTATGCGTGTATTGTAGTGACCTCAAATTTAAGAATGAAACACCAGGAATGTGCTACTCGGGTGGAAAAGTGAATTTGCCAGAATTACATTAACCACCCGGCCCAGGTGACACAAGCCAATCGAATCACTTCTTTGAACAGGCTTTCAGTGAAAAAGCTAATGAACAATATCATCGAAGCTGCAATTTTAAATAAAAAATTTCAAGGAGAAGATATCCTGTTGCCAAGCATCCCAATGATACGAACAGATATGCCATTTGTATTCAAAAGTGTGCAGTTTCCGGTGCGACTCGCATTTGCAATGATTATAAACAAAGCACAGGGACAATCGCTGCAAGTGTGTGGATTATATTTGAAAAATCCTTGCTTCTCTCTTAGACAGCTGTATGTGGCCTGCTCACGCGTCGGAAAACCTTCTGATTTATTCCTGTACGCACCAGACGGTAAAACCAAAAATATCGTTTATCCAAAAGCACTTCAATAAACAGAATTAAAACGCAAACACTGTTTTTCTTTGAGTGTACTCGTACTAAAGAATTATATGCTAGCTGGTGTACCCGGTGTTGCTCGGGCTCTTTTTAGATAAAATTTATCAATATTTGATTGTGATTATGTAGAAAAAATGAACACCTGAAAATATCTTAGAATTAATTTAATTAAAATTCATATTCAAGAATCGAAAAGACTTCTTCTAAAATGCTCCCAATGGATGGCCTCTGAACTTTGCTCATATTGGAATGTTGTGTATAGCTGAATGAGTTTGACGCAGTGCCGGAGAAAAAAGGTAATAAAAATGTACGTAGTTTCGAAAGTAGAAGCAAATAGGGGTTAGTCAAAATGAATGTATTGATGCTGGCGATAGCAGCTGTGATACGGGCTTTCAAATCAGTCATGGTCGTTGGACCTGGAGGCCATCTATTGGCGAATATAACATTACAGACGTGATTACATTACCTCTGCAGTTATGTATGTTTTGAATGAATACAGTGATTAGATTTTGCGTAGTGCACTTTGAAATTGGGGCATTCACTTTTACTTGCCCTGTACAGTAGAATGAAAATGATACAATAGTCTGATCTGACATTTCTTCACCTCTGGCTGTGGCCTTAGTACCAAGCATTTTTCGAGTGTTTTTTTCTTTCCTGTTTATTCACATTCAGGTATTGTAAAATTTCATCAAAAAAGAGCCCGGGCAACGCAGGGTATATCAGCTAGTAAATAATAAAAGTAAAAAAAGGTACAGTTACAAAGAATAATATAGGTTCAACTGTGTTAAATATAACAACAGGTTAGGTTAGGTTCCAAACTGAGACAGCTAAGACTCGACCGACTAACAAAAACAAAAGATAAATTTAAGTACTTAAAACAGCTCACCCTAAAGTTCCCTACTGCAGACGACAACGACTTCGCTTGCTGAGGGCAATACACACGTAAGTGGGAAGGGAAGGAGAGAGGGCTAGAGATGGGCCGAAGATTATGTGTCACGTGTCAAACATCGTCGCTCGAAGACGTTTTCACGTCCGGTTCTCCGAGACGACGATAGGGGAAAAGTACGATTGGTCGACAATCCGAGAGATCGACGTTCTGGATCGGGATTGGCCGACGGTGTTCGACGTCAGAGGAAAACGAGCGGGAAAGACAAACGACGGGAGAATACGACAGACAATCGTAAGGAAAACATCGTTTGCCATGTTCGTTCGACAGTTACTCCACCAAGAGGGAAGCGATGGCAGGAGCAGCAGCTCTTTAACAACCCGTCAGAGGAAAGTGACGGACGCCGACGACGAACGAACTTTCGCCGTCGCCAACCTCAGGCAAGCCGACAGCGACAGCGAGGGAGCTCTCGCCTTCATCGGCGCCAGACAATTCCCCGCTACGAGGAACCGACGAGAGACGGAGCTTCACGTTTGCCAGTTATCGCAGCAGCCGAAGCGGTCGACGACAACGAAGCTCGTCCCTACCAAGCGCAACCCCTCGTAAGCACCCGTACCACGTATCTGTATCAACTACTGGAGCCCTTGGCTTACGATAACGTCGAACAAGGAGGCGAGCGGCCAACATTACCGTGCCCGAACGACGCCCGAGAATGCCGGAGCGAAAACAACGACGACGACGAGTCGCCGAGTCCATTCCCTCGTCAGGTACGTGTGCTAACGTTTAGCCAATTGACTTTCTTCTACGGTCACGTACGACGTGAACTGTTCTCGTATTTAGAGGCTGTGTTTCCTGAGATGGCTGGTGCCGACCGAGTGGACAGCGTCTGGGCTGGAGTATTTCCGTTTTCTTCGGCCATGTTCCACGAGCAAGGAACAGGAGGAATACTCCGCCTCTTCGCTGGCTTCTCCGTAAGCCACATGCTCCAACAAGATGACTCACTGCGTCTACCTCGCCGACCGTGAATTTGTGAACTCTGTTTCCTTAATCCTCGAACTGTGTCTTACCTTTCGAATATAACAGTACCAACAACCGGACAGTGACTATTGTACTTAAATCCTACGCCATTTAACTTTAGAACTGATTTATCTTTTTGTATCTACACTTATTTCATATATTGATATCCCCCCGTAGCTCAAGAGTGGAAGCAGTCCCGTCGGTAGTATTTTCTCACCGAGGAATCGTCTGCCAGCGAAGTGTGCAACGAACGAAAGGCATAGTGCGTCGCTCGATTTATTAATTACCTCAAGTAGAGTCAGCTTCGCCGTGCTTCAAGACTGTGGACTGTATTTATATTAATCTTTTTGAAAAGTTATTCTAACGGGGTGTTAGAGCTCTATTTAGTCACAACGTCGGAGGTGATTCCCACGTCATGCAAAAGTTCGTGCCTCGTGCGGATAAACTGTGACTTTCTATTGAGACATTCCACTGCGTCAACTTTAATTATTTATTTTTATTTCCAATAAAATTTACGTACTTACCATCAACTATCGATCCATTTTTGTTCACATTGACACGTGACAGAGCGGATCGTTTTGGTTGCGAGCGTAGTTAAGCCATTGTTTAAAAAAAAAAAAAAGTGGCATTCGACAGAAGGACTCTGGACAGTGATATTTTATTTTACCCGCCCAACCCACCCAATTTCAAGCATCTTTATTACGAACTTTTGGACTTTTTATTCTGCCACCGGTCAAAGTAAAAAGTGATAGGATCGTTTAAGATGTCCAAATTGGAGAAATAAATAAAACGTGGTCTGGAGAGAACAGTCTATAAGAATGATATTAAATTCTTCAACCAATGTTTCGGAAAGCTGGCGTCTCAGTTAACCAGCACTTCCGAAGCGGAGAAAATAAGACTTTATTTTAACACGTTCCGCAACTCAGAAAGACTGTCATCAGCGTCGAAAAGTGCATCAACTTTTCAACAAGCAATGGAGTTGATGGAACTTAACGGCAGAAAAGCCCAAGATCAAGACCAGGAGATATCCTTAGATGTGCTAAACCAGATTAAGGGGTTCAACGCCAAAAGCAGTCGCCACCCGTTTCGACGTGATTACCCTAAAGATGCGAAGCCGCCAGCTAATGGAACTTGTGCCGCCATATCGGAATGGAAATTAAACGACCGCATCTTAATAGACATCAAGGAGGGCTATAAAATGTATAAACAGCTTCGTAACTTGTTAGTCAACCTTAGGCCTCCTTACGTCATTAAAGATGGACTTTTATTCCGTAAGAGAGGTGAATTGCTAAAACTTATAATAACCCCTCAGAAAGCGATCACTCAAAAGCTAATCCAGATCGCCCATGACACGCCGACAGGGGGTCACCTGGGAGTCCAAAAGACTGTGGATAAACTCGTCAACACGTTTACTTGGCGACGTCTCCCAGGTGATGTCCTCAAGTACGTTGCGTCGTGTGAGTGTTGTCAGCGCAATAAAGTTTCTCGAGAACTACCCACAGGGGATCTGCAGCCGTTAGAGGTTCCTCCGTGGCGCTGGCATACGATTGCTGTCGATTACGTCCTACCCCTACCAAAATCTCAGCGGGGTAACGACGCTCTATTAACAGTTACCGATAAACTGACGAAGAGAGTGCGGCTCTTCCCATGTCGTACTACGATCACCGCAGAGGAAACAGCTCAAATTTTAGTCGACGGAATATTTAAAATACATGGCTTTCCGAAGGCTATTATTTCGGATAGAGATGTCCGATTCACCTCTGCGATGTGGCGAGAAATATTCCGCTTATTAGGAACGACACTTAAGTTTACCAGCGCCTTCCACCCGCAGCACGACGGTCAATCGGAGCGGACGAATCAGACTGTGATCCAGATCCTGAGGAACTATCTCAACGACGATAAGGACGACTGGGAGAACTTTTTGATTTCAACCGAAATCACCATCAATTCCTCAATATCGGAGGCCACAGGCATGAGTCCCTTCTTCTGCGACTTGGGAAGGGAAGTGCAAATTCCGCCCTCCATATACTCCGGTAGCCGGGGTGACACGAACGTCAGACATTTTGGAGAAAAGCTGCAGAAGATTCTTAAGTCAGCCCAATCCAGAATTCGAAAGGCTAAAAACCGATACAAACGCCACTACAACCGGAAACATAAGCCCTTCACAATGAAGATAGGCGACTGGGTCTTAGTGCGAACGTCCCGACCTAATTCGTTTAAGGGAGTAGTCGGCAAAAAGCTACATTCAAAATTCGCCGGACCTTTCAAGATAAATAAGGTCATTAACAAGGTAACAGCACGTCTTTCGATTCCGAAGAAGTGGAGATGTCGGAATAATGTCTTCCATTGCTCATTTCTGAAAAAGTATGTAAAAAGGAAGCCCGAAAAGCCGCCGGGGCCCATAGCCGACCCACGGCGTAAATTTCTGGTGAAATGGATTGGTTATGAAGAACCAACATGGGAACCGGAGGCTCATCTCCACAGATGCAAACCCCTTATCAGCGAATTCTTCGCTCGACAGAGAGGACGTCATTACACCAACAATCAACAACTGGATACATTAACCTCGACCTCTCGGTTGTCTGATCAGGAGGCGAGCATGTCACGTGTCAAACATCGTCGCTCGAAGACGTTTTCACGTTCGGTTCTCCGAGACGACGATAGGAGAAAAGTACGATTGGTCGACAATCCGAGAGATCGACGTTCTGGATCGGGATTGGCCGACGGTGTTCGACGTCAGAGGAAAGCGAGCGGGAAAGACAAACGACGGGAGAATACGACAGACAATCGTAAGGAAAACATCGTTTGCCATGTTCGTTCGACAGTAGAGGAAAACGACTACAAGCGATGGCAGGAGCAGCAGCTCGTTAACAACCCGTCAGAGGAAAGTGACGGACGCCGAAGACGAACGAACTTTTGCCGTCGCCAGCCTCAGGCAAGCCGACAGCGAGCGAGCTCTCGCCTTCATCGGCGCCAGGCAATTCCCCGCTACGAGGAACCGACGAGAGACGGAACTTCACGTCCGCCAGTTATCGCAGCAGCCGAAGCGGTCGACGACACCGAAGCTCGTCCCTACCAAGCGCAACCCCTCGTAAGCACCCTTGCCACGTATCTGTATCAACTACTGGAGCCCTTGACTTACGACGACGTCGAACAAGGAGGCGAGCGGCTAATATTACCGTGCACGAACGACGCCCGAGAACGCCGGAGCGAAACAACGACGACGACGAGTCGTCGAGTCCATTCCCTCGTCAGGTACGTGTGCTAACGTTTAGCCAATTGACTTTCTTCTACGGTGAAGTACGAGGTGAACTGTTCTCGTATTTAGAGGCTGTGTTTCCTGAGAGGGCTGGAGCCGACCGAGTTGACAGCGTCTGGGCTGGAGTGTTTCCGTTTTCTTTCGCCATGTTCCACGAGCAAGGAACAGGAGGAATACTCCGCCTCTTCGCTGGCTTCTCTGTAAGCCGCATGCTCCAACAAGACGACTCACTGCGTCTACCTCGCCGACCGTGAATTTGTGAACTTTGTCTTACCTTTCGAATACAACCGGACTGTGACTATTGTACTTAAATCCTACGCCATTTAACTTTAGAACTGATTTATCTTTTTGTATCTACACTTACTTCATATATTGATATCCCCCCGTAGCTCAAGTGTGGAAGCAGTCCCGTCGGTAGTATTTTCTCACCGAGGAATCGTCTGCCAGCGAAGTGTGCAACGAACGAAAGGCATAGTGCGTCGCTCGATTTATTAATTAACTCAAGTAGAGTCAGCTTCGCCGTGCTTCAAGACTGTGGACTGTATTTATATTTTTCTTTTTGAAGAGTTATTCTAACGGGGTGTTAGAGCTCCATTTAGTGACTATGTCGGAGGTGATTCCCACGTCATACAAAAGTTCGTGCCTCGTGCGGATAAACTGTGACTTTCTATTGAGACATTCCACTGCGTCAACTTTAATTATTGATTTTTATTTCCAATAAAATTTACTTACTTACCATCAACTATCGATCCTTTCTTGTTTACATTGACACGTGACAGTATGCCTTTGTTAAAGAAGCACGGAAAAGCACAGGAAGAGGCCAGCAGTGATCGAGTAAAAACAGGCAGAGCACGTCCGAAAACGAAAGTCAAGGAAGCTTTTTCTGTCTTCTCACAAAGGGTGACAAACTCTTAAATAAGGAAACAGCCGTCCAATCAAGAATAAAAGTTTCAATGGGTTGCCCATTCCGTCTCTCATAACGTAATTCCAGTAATTCGAATAGGCCAATTAAGCATGCCTGCTTTGTCTGAGCAACCATCGCCTCACGGGGGCGAAGGGGCAGGAAAAGACTAATGGGTGGCCCGGCAGGAAGGGATCAAACGCTTCCTGAGTTTGCTGCGAAAAGTTCCAGACAAAGAAGAGAGACTTAATTAAATATCCAGAGAACAAAAACCCGTGAATATTATCGAAATATAAAAATATGGAAAGAGGAAAAAACGCTATCATGTGTAAATACACAAAGCGAAAGAAAAGGGGAGAAGGACTGCACAATCACAATAGCGCCTCCTCCGTCAACAAATCTACTGACCGAAACCGCAGAACACCAGCGTCGCAACAGCAAACGAAGATTCCGTCATCGCAATCTAACACTAACCACTAAAAACGCGCTACAAAAACACAAGCTTAGATTAATAGTTACATAACTTGAGGCAATTCCTAACAGATACATAAATTAATATTCATACGGGCAGATAAAAACTTTCATTTGCCAGCTTGGTTCACAAAACAATCCTTAATAGCTAGTTTAACAACTAACTTAAAACTAATTTTCAAGCTAGGAAGCTAAAGCTAATCAAAACGGAAAGTCCTATCAAAGCATATTAATTGATGAGGACTCATGACAAACGGAGAAACACATACACTCCACGAGAAACAGTCTGGAGAATTCAAGAACACAGTTCACTCACAGCACAACGAAGAGTTCGCTGTTCGAAACAGGTACATCATGCTATAGTCAAGGGCAAGGGCAACACAGACACATACCCATGAGTCGCTTGTAGCATCAGGAGATACGGATTATATAAACTACGTTGCAGACTACAATCATCATGTGCACTTGGCCGGTTGGCCTATCTTATGATGTCGTCTTGGCCGGACTGGCCCTGGTTATGCTGTCATCTGGCCTGGGGGGGGGGGGAGCTTGGAAGAGCTGGGGAATTTGTAACGACAATAGGAAGATAATGAGGGTTAAAAACGGCGGCAAATTCAAAAGTCAACTATGACGGCTTCTTCTCTTGGCCGGTTTCTCGGGGTCTCCAGAGAGGGAAAGTCCCCGCTGCTGGCAATCCTGGAGTGTTGATGGGCCTGTTGCTCGCGGTTGCTGTGAAACCTTGGGCTGGTCGCTCTGGGTAGTCACGCTGGAGAAATGGTTGCTCACGGAATCCATTGGCGACCACGTGCGGGATGGGTAAAGTGCCAACTGATTGAGAGGGACACTCATGTTTCTCTCGTGTAGTCTTTCCTCACCTAGGTTCAGACTCGATATGAAGTGTGAGGGTGAGAGGGAGAGAGAGGAGAAACTGAGTTTGATAAGTCACAACCTATTTTTAGGGTAATTATCTATGAAAGAGGGGAAGAGTTTCTTCTCCTTCTTATTGCATGACACTTCCAAACTTCATTGACTGAACCATTCCCTCTCACAACCATGTGTGAAAAGTATAATTAATGGAAGATCTTTCCTCAACCTGTGGAGCGACAGTGAAACCCATGGAGCCACAAACTTGGCTTCAGAGGGCAAAAGCAAACTCGCTGAGATGTTCATCCCACTTCCGATGCGAGTTTCCATTTAAATAGGATGCCGTCATCGTTTTCAGGTCCATTAAAACCCGTTCAGTGCGATTCACTGCAGGTTGGAACGGGAACAGACGCCTATATTGAATATCATGAGAGCTGCAGAGCTTTTCACCTCTCACTAATGAAGGCTTGCCATTGTCCGTCATCAAACTTTTCATCGTTCCGTAACGAGTCACAACCTCACAGAAGCATTGTTCAACTCCTGCTGCTGTAACCTTGCGTAATGGAAAGAGCTCGACCCATGTCGAGAAGAGATCCACAAAGACTAGGACATACTTGTTCAATTTCAATGACAGCACTAATGGACCGAAAAGGCCACAAGCAACGATATTCCATGGTGCGTGTGCCAAATGCGATTGCAACAACCGCTGAGGCCTTCTGACCATGGGTTTCATTCTCCGGCAAATTGGGCATGTTTATACATAATTTAATATGATCTGCCTCAGACGTGGGTGGAAATAAAGTACCTGAACATTACGCCATGTTTTTGCACCCCCTATGTGGCTACCAGTGGGATGCATGTGGTGCTGTGACTAGACAGCATTAATACTGCTAGCCAGAAGGGGACTACTCTATAATGGCTGAGGACTGAATGGTGCTTCCGTTTCATGTTGGAGGGGAGTCATCTGTAAAATATCCCCAGGTAGTCCATGAAGGGAGACGTGGGGCCATTAGATGCTTCTTCTTTTAGTTTACACCATACATTATCATCCTGTTGTTTAGGGCCGACGGGATTCCGAGATAGTGCGTCCGCGATGATGTGTGACATTTCATGTCAGTATAGTCTGTACGCCTGGCAGAGGACAATAGCTTTTCTTTGAGTGTTTTGTGCTTTGTGGGTTGTGAGTGTAGATTGGGTGTTGGTAGTTCTGAGTGGGAGTATGAATGTTTTGTCCTGTGTTGTTTGGGTGGTGTAGTGTGGTTTTGAGAGTGCATTTTTTTATTGTTTTTGTTTTCCCGAACTTATTTCGTTGGTCTTCGTTCGTTGTGGTGCGGTGGACAATGTTTTACGTTTTGTTTGGGGGAGCTGTTTAACTCTTATTAATTGGGTTGAACGTATTTTTCTCCTTGTTAATGCGGATTTTATTTTTGCATTTTCCGTTAAAATATAATGTGTCGTTTGTGTAGTGAAAATTGTTTAATTTCTGCTTGCCCGTTGTTACTTTAGAAGAAAGCAGCCGCGCACAAGCATTGTTAAGCGGTTATTATCTTCGCGTTGATTTTCCGTGAAAATGATAGCAGCAATTTTTTTCTCATTGTTATAACGAGATGTTTCTCTTTGGTTTTTTTTATTCGCTTTTTTGCGTTGGTATGTGCGGATCTCTACTTACTGTTAAGAAATAGTTGTCGACCCGAGCAGACATATATTGTCGCCCGGTATTCGTTTCACGGTTGCCATCGTGGTCGGTGGTCTTGCATGGCATTGCTAAATGCATTAATTTATTGTCTGTTTTCTAATTTGGAGGAGAAAATAGCAGATATAAAAAATATACAGTAACTTTTTAAATAAAACAAAATAGCCGTAAACTGTGGACACCAATATACAATATCGGAATAAAAGGAAAACACAAATCCACAAAGATTTTTCTTATTGACTCAGTCAATAAAAAAAATCTTTGTGGATTTGTGTTTTCCTTTTATTCCGATATTGCAGTAACTTGTTTTAAAATAAAAAGTATGCAGTTATACTTCTGGAAGTGGTAACCAGCCCAGCGGTGCAAACGAAGGTAGAAACCTGGCAGGGAAGCCTCTCGACCCCTGCGTAACGCTGGACAAGATGGAGAGTGACTTCATTATTTTTAGTGTTCTTCGCGGATCGAGAGCCCCTTAGGTGTTCGTCTGTCAACTAGTTCAAGATCCATTGCTCAGCGGGAGCAGATATATTTGTGTGTTCTAGAACATTGACGTTCGTTTGTTAAAAGATGAATAGTGCCCTAAATACTGTCGAACTGCCTGTTTTGACGTGCTCTTAATGTATGTTTATTGGAGGTATTTCACCCTTGGCAATTGATGTTTACGTTGTGATTTTGATTTGTGGAGTATGCGGCTTGGCATAGTAGATAATAAAAATGTCCGTTATGATCACAGTCATTGATCTGTTTCCTACGGTGCATGCCCAGAACCCCTTTGGGTAGAGCTGCGATGATAGACGCCAACGTATTACCTGGAATAAATTTCCGGTGCTGAGCACCTATTATCTGAACAGGGCTTGTGTAGGTTTCTGTATCCCTCCCCTGAAGCTAATTAAAAGAGGTACGTGACGTGTTCTGCGCCAGTTTATGGATAATTTGAAGCCCGTTTTAGAGAGGGATGGCCCAGCTGGTAGTCTAAGCACGATGGTGGATGCTATAGGTGTTAGTTGTCTTAGGTTTAGTCCAAGGGGCCCCTTTTAGACATAATTTTAGATTCTCTAAGATGTAATATTTTGATGAACGGCAAAATATGTCCACAGTTGTGTGATGTACTGAGTGAAATCATTTGTAATTTTGTAAGGCTTTTAAGAGAGTAAATTATTAAAAATATTATTATAGAGCTTTAATGTTGTATGATGTCGTTTTTATTAGAGTAAAGGTTATTTGAATATATAATCGGAACAGTAGACGAGCGACGAGGCTCCTGAACCATTGACAAACGCACCTGGAGGAATTCTGTATCATGTATTTCGCTGGGCAACTAGAGCTTAGCACAGTGAAAGACTTAAAAGTCACGCAACAGTGAACGGAGTAAATTTTAAAGGTTTATTAAACACAGGAAAAAAAAGTGATTAAAAAGATATTAAGCAAACCTTTCAGCTTAAATCTAAAGAATCTAAAAAAAACTTAAATCTAAATTGAACTTAGGTAAACTATCAATAACTACAGCAACAAAAGGTTACATCTTTCCGAGAATCACATGATTGGCAATATGAATAAACAACAATATAATTCTTAAAGCAGTACCAATAAATGCTCTTAAGTAAGAATTCCTTATGTAGTTAATTACAACTATTGAAGAGGGCTAGGAACTAGGTGTTCTGACACTGCACCGAATTACACTATTACCCAATTCGGTCCTTAAAGAAAGTTCCAATTAGTCCTGAGCACCAAGCTCTAAATAAATAAATGTATACAGTTACACATACAAAAGTAAACACAAATCCTTTCTTTGAGGGCGATACACAACTGGTTAATTTAGCAGTAGTGAAGTTTATGGTGATTCCAAAAACAGCACTAATTCGGCTTAAACACTTAATCGGCTTAAAAGCATTAGAACAAAGGTCTGCCGAACACTTTCCCCAATTATAATCTTACAATAATTCAGTCCTAACTCAAAGTTCCAAGAGTCCTGAGAGTCAAGCTCTAAAATAAATAAATGTAACCAGTTACACAAGGAAAGGCAATTACAAATGCTCTCCGCAATTACATAAGGAACATACATGATAGATTGAATTAACTGTAATAAAGTCTGAACTGAATTCAATAACAAGTCACTCCTTCAGTTTAATATACTTAAAAGACTGTATTCTAGAATAATTAATAACACCAAAATGAATAAACATTACACAACTCCCAAAACGCACAAGTAACACACTTGAATTAGGTACAAAAAAGTATACGGAAAGCTAAGGCATAGTCAGATATTTTTCTATGGAAACTGAGCTATAGCAAAGCCGAGATCTTGCTTGAAATAGGCCTTCATGCTGAATGGCCGTAAACCCCGCACATACATCTGACAATAGAGCTCACGATACGTAAGCTCTCCAAAAATTAATTTAATTAAACGGGCATTCCTGTCTATGGCTAAATGGGCACTTACGAGCACAAACGTTCATTCGGATGTCGTCCGTTGAACCACATGAGGCATAGTCGCTTCTTATCTCCCCTGAACTTGCTTCCCCATCGAACTCCGACGCCGTGTAAAGCTCATCGCTGAGGGCGGTAGGCAATTCTCCTTTTCTCCGAGCTGATCTGTTGTTAACCGCTCGTTCCTTCGTGGTCAGAATCCTCGGCCCGAGTTGATTGGATCCAACCTTCCTCTTTCATCGCCGGATTCTCTCTGCCTCACATCTCCTTTGCGTTTTTCGAGCTCCGCGCTCGAAACAAGTTCTTCACCTTGATTGGTCCGGGCATGATGATGGAACTGATGGCGTTGCTAACGTCGCCTTGCCTTCCTCTCTGAGTGATAGAAGACTCGAGAGCGAAAGCGAACGACGTCATCGGAATTCGTGTTGGCATCCGAATTCCGTGACACGCAGGCCAGCCCCAACTGCAAATTTTCCTGCGTGTTAATGGACCCCATGGCGTTTGTAGCTTTTAGTTACGGTCCCGCTGATGCTGAACCTCCTTTGAGACTCCTTGCTTGACCGCTTTGCTGCGGGCTTGGAGTCTTTCTTCGCTTTTTAATTTGTTGTCTTCGAGTTTAGATTTGTTGGCCTTCTACACTCAGAGATGAACAGACGACTTCGGGATGAACTGATCCGTATTATGGTAGACTCCTTCCTGCCTCTCAGGACCTGAGCCAGGGTTGTGTTTCGTTTATTTTGAAAGCATCAGTACAGGCTGTTGCCTCTTAGCAGCAACTCTTATCCCTTTTACTGACTCTCTGGCTACCACCCCGCCGATTGATTGGTTTCTTGGATTCTCTTCCCGCTGCTCTCAATAGCTTTTAAGTCCACCTGGATACATTTAGAGCTCATCTTTTTGCCTCCACATTCTATATCCTTACCGCCATCGTTTTTGAAAGTCTCATCCGATCTTTTATTCATTACTTCACCTAGTAACTGAGCAACACTTTGAAGAGTGTGTAGGATCATCTTAACCATTCGACAAATCTCCTGCATTCCGTGCATCAACTGAATGTTTCCTTCCTTACCGTCAATTTTTTTCCAAGTTCACTTCCTCCCTCTACACTGTCCTCGAATTGGATATCCACTTGATTTTCTGAATGGGTACTTTGCTAATGGTTGCATCACAGCATTCCTTATTGCGTTTACAAAAAGTCCTACAACAGCACTCTATCAGAAACTTTATTAACGTAATTCTTTAAGGGAGTGAAAATGATCCTACAAGTCCAGCAAGGATGAATAGGCACTAAAATTCTGGACTATAACTCCACTTTATAAAAGTCATTTAATGTAATTGGGAAACAAAGTCGGCTTTGAGCTGTGTAATTTGTATATTATCGACTTTATTAGTAATGTCCGGTTGCTCACTCCTAAAGTCCCCATAATCCCCCAATTCTGACACCAAATCCATCACGAACTGTGCGTATAAGTATCTGCCAATTGTATTCATTTCTGGAAGTTGTTTCACCTCGCCCCATCTGACCAAAATTTCTTCATAAGCTTGCTCTTGAAGCATGTTCTCACCACATTCATGCAAAAGATTATTAAAGTTTGCTTCCCCCAGTCGTTTGAACAATTTTACGACTTCGGGGTCAGCTTGATTAGGGCTGCTATCCGAAAACTCTTCCGATTCCTCTCCTGTAGCTGTTAAAATGTTAACGGAATACTTTTTCCTATGTTTAGGTAAATCATCGTAAATTCCACCATCTACTAAGTTCTCCTTAATATCCAACGCCTGGTGAGCCGCTTGTGTAAACAACTTTTTATCATCGAGCTCACTTTTTGAGCTCAATGAATCCTCCATGAGGATCATTGCCTCATTCAAATCGAGCCACACTGCATCTCCAATGCGTTCCTACAGGTCCTCCGGGAAGGCTTGGATATATAACTCACTTTGTCTCCCTCTGAGAGCGAATCTAGCTGACCAGCTAGCCCCTCGTAGACTTTGTTGAAGTGGATGATGTTGCCTTTAAACTTCACTCTCTTTAAGCTTTCTACTATTGCCCGATAAGAAGCTTGAATTTTACATGTTGCAAATTCCATGACGCCAAACTGACACATTCTAGTAGGATGTTGAACACTAATACCACTTGTTAATGTGCACACTCTTCTCGCACCGTCACCTCCATTGAAACACTGAACTTCACTGATCACACAGGAAAAAAACATTTCACCATAACCAAAGTAGACCCATGTTTCAGCACATTGGACGATTTTGCCTGAAGAAAACCACTAACCCATTTTTTCTCTTTTTTTTCCCACACAGCTACAATTTTAGTAGCCAATTTTAAAGCACTAATCACTACACAACATAAATAGAATTTGTCAACACCGGCGCACAATCACAAAAAACCAAAGCACTGTTTTTTTTCTTTTTTTGATACACCGCACCACACGATATACAAATTTTTACATTCTTGGCCCAAAAATTTAATCACTACGTTAATATAACCACATCACTTAAAAATTCAGATGCACCACACATTAAATAATTGTATGCACTAATACTTAGTTAGGCCTGAGGTCGTACGTACGCTGCTACCACGCACCTTCTGAACACCAAACACTAATCGGAAATCTCCTAGATAAAAAGGGAAAAAAATTAGCTCTGTTGGCTTGTGGTCGTACCGCTCTAGTATCACGCACCTTCACAAAAACACTGTTTAAGATGGACAACATAAAGGTGACTAGGCCTGTGGTCGTACCGCTCAGCTATCACACACTGAATGGTCGAATAACCACAAGAAGATCACCACACAAAGGGAAAAAAATCTTGGCCCGAGGTCTTGTACTCTCTGGTACCACACAAGAGCTGAGCTCAGTGGAAGAATTATAATGTCATGCAACAGTGAACAGAGTAAATTTTAAAGGTTTATTAAACACAAAAAAAGTAAAGTGATTAAAAAGGTATTAAGAAAAACTATCAGCTTAAATCTAAAGAATCAAACAAAGCTTAAATCTAAATTGATCTTAGGTAAAGTATCAATAATAACTAAAACAACAAAAGGTTACACCTTACTAAGAATCACATGATTGGCAATGTGAATAAACAGTATAATTCTTAAAGCACTACCAATAAATGCTGTTAAGTAAGAATTCCTTACGTAGTTAATTACAACTATTGAAAAGAGCTAGGAACTAGGTGTTCTGCGACACTGCACCGAATTACACTATTACCCAATTTGGTCCTAAAACAAAGTTCCAAATAGTCCTGAGCACCAAGCTCTAAATAAATACAGTTACACATACAAAATTAAACACCAATACTTTTTGTAAATTTATCAGGGCAATACACAACTGGCTAATTTAGAAGTAGTCAAGTAGTCAAGTTTATGGTGAGTCTCGAAACAGTTACTAAATCGACATAAACACTAACAATAAAAGCATTAGAACAAAGGTCTGCCAAACACTTTCCCGAATTATAACCATACAATAAATTATTCAGCCCTAACTCAAAGCTCCAAAAGTCCTGAGCGTCAAGCTTTAAAATAAATAAATGTAACCAGTTTAACAACGAAAGGCAATTACAAATGCTCCTTGCAATTACATAAGGGAGATACATGATAGATTGAATTAAAGTCTGAAGTAAATTCAATAACAAGTCACTACTTCAGTTTAATACACTTAAAAGACTGTATTCTAGAATAATTAATAACACCAAAATGAATAAACATTACACAACTCCCAACTTACAATTTAGGAGCATGAGTAACACCCTTAAATTAGGTATAAAAAAGTATACTGAAAGCTAAGGTTAGGCCTGGTATTTCGCTATGGAAACTGAGCTTTAGGAAAGCCGAGCTGTTGTTTGAAATAGGCCTCCATGCTGAGTGGCCATAAACCCCGCACATACATCTGACAATAGGGCTCACGATAAGTTAGCTCAGCAAAAATTAATTAAATTAAACGGGCCTTCCTGCCTATGGCAAAATGGGCACTTACAAGCGCAAACGTCCATTCAGATACCGTCCGTTGAACCACATGAGGCATAGTCACCTCGAATCTCTAAGGGGAACTCACGTAGGATTTGCTCCATTTTGCCATGTCTATGTTTGCCACGTCGGCGAAATCTGCGCTGAGCTCGCTTCCCCGCATGGCGTGTCGACCGCTCCCATCAAGCTCCGACGCAGTGTTGATTTCGTCAGTGAGGGTAGTAGGCGATTCTCCTTTTCTCAGAGCTGGTCTGTTGTTAACCGCTCGTTCCTTCGTGGTCAGAATCCTCGGTTCGAGTTGATCGGATACAACCTTCCTCTTTCATCGCTGGATTTTCTCTCCCTCTCTTCTCCTTTGCGTTTTTTGAGCTCCATGCTTGAAACAAGTTCTTCACCCTGATTGGTCCAGGCGTGATGATGGAACTGACAGCATTGCTGACTTCGCCTCGCTTTCCTCTCTGAGTGATAGAAGACTCAAGAGCGAAAGCGAACGACGAGGTTATCGGAATTCGTGTTGGCATCCGAATTCCATAACAGGTTCACAGGTAATATATAGCTGTAGCACTATATCTAAGGTAAGTAGTGATTGTTATTTCTTCAGCACCCCCAGGTGGGCGCAAGAGGAGGTTTGTCACAGATGTTCTTCTTTCACTGGAGGTAAGAGATTGTGAAGTCGACCCCTAGAGGAACAAGGCCCAACTACACAAACGACCGGTTGGCTCTCATTGGGACATCAGCCAGCAAAGGGCCTGAGTTCAGTTACTACCCAAAATTTAGAACCGTGCAAGTAAACCTGTAGTTTATGGATCGACCATACAAGAGGCGAGAGTTCACACTCCGTCGTGGAATACCAAGTTTTGGGGCCAGTTGGTGATTGGTTTATATAGACAATCAGTTTTTTGACTCCTTTCTCAGCAACTTGAGTCAGATAATCTCAGAATCCAAAAGCAGATGCTTTTGTATAGAGAATGAAAGTCCAACTGAAGTCGGGAAGCAGAAGCACAGGTTATTAAAACTTTGCATTCTCTAAATGTATCATCCTGCATCTGCATCCACCTCCAGGGCACATTCTTATAGAGGAGGGGACAGAATGGGGCTATCATGGCTGAGAAGTGAGGGGAGGAATCGCCTGTTGCATTCGCATAGGCTGAAAACTCGCGCTGAGACCTTGTTGGTTTGTAGACGGAGACATTTCAATGACTGCTCGAATCTTGTCGGGAGATGGCTTCAAGCCTTCGTGTCTAATTACAAAGTCTGGAAATCCAGCTGAGCGGCCATAAATACGCGGTTTTCCGGATATGGATGAATCATCAGCTGCCAAAAACCTGACATCAAGTCGAGTCGACTTAGATAACGTGCTTGGGACAAATCATCCATTATAGATTCCACTGCTGGGAGAGGAAACCAGTCTGAGTTAATTTGCTTATTTAGTTCGCAGAAATCGACGCACATACGTTTGCTGCAATTAGCCTTAGGTACTACCACCACAGGTTAACTGTAAGGCCCATCTGCGGGCTCTATGATTCCCGCTCCGAGGAGCTTATAAATTTGCTTGCTAATAACTTGCCTTTTAGTGGGGCTTTCTTGGTAAGGGGGTAAGTTCATGGGAGAATGATTCCCTCTGTCGATGCGAAGCACTGTAAGGTATGTACTGCTAATATTGCCAGAAAATATGTGTGCATATTTGTGCTTAAGAGAGTCGATGGCCAACTGCTCCGACTCCGAGAGAGGGTGGAATTCTATGGGTGACCAGTCGCGGCCGGGTAGGTCGCTACAGGCGAGAGACGGTTGTGTGGTATTCAGTTGTTCCACATACGATCATTTTTTCTCTTTGAAATTCATGTGACTTCCAAACCTGCTTTAAGAATGGCAAATTCTGGATCAGGTCATTGGATATATAACTCTCCATTTAACCTCTTCTAAGATTAGGGGAATTGTTGCATGACATTTAGGGCGATTCATGCTGCCCATTGCTACTCGGAGGCAGAATGGATAGCGAGGGGTCTGAGTGCTCACCTCGCGGGGCTTTGCCCTCTCTTGCACCTTGCTCCACAAGGAATTTGACATGACATTTACAGTGGCACTAGAGTCCAGTAATGCAATGACAGAAACGGAATCTGGGGAGCATGGTCACACATTGATCCTCGCTCGGCTATAGTGAATAGATCATCCGACTCATGGCCTTTCGTGAGGGCCTAACTGCGGATAGTTACTGACGAGTTACTGTGAGAAGAGTGAGGAGAGATTGACTCATAGGGATCATCATGTTCCCTCATCATGGTCCCACAAAATCCTTCTTTCCTGAGCTCATCCGATGTTCATGGTAGCCATGTTGAGAAGGCCAATGACTATGGGCTGTGGTTTGATAACCACATCAGTAGCGACTATTCATTGTGACTGGGTCTGTTTTGAGGACGGAAGCAAGCTTCCTGATTTTATCATTAGGAGTCATAAATGACATGGCACATCAGTTTCCCGAATGCTTTGTCTGCCCCACAGCTTTCGGACACCTATTGGCGAGGTGCTCCATCGAACCGCACCCGTCACAGGTGCACAGGCCCGTATCCTGTATCCCTAGTAGTGGTTGTATCACCCTGTCATACCCGCTGCCCAGGAGGAAGTGCATCCGCGGGTCCATTTGCTGAGCCTGCTGAGGTGCGGTTCGGGAACGAGAATGCATTCGAAGTGTCTTGATAATCCCGCTCTAGCTGCTCGAACTTTCGGGCTATATGCAGGATATTAATAAAGGTCTTGCATGGTTGCATATGCAGCCATGGGGCGAGCTTGGCAGGTGCTTTTTCGAGGTCTTCAAAGAGCTCTTCATCTGTAATGGAATGGGAGAGAGCTTTTGACAGGGCCCACATCTCGAGTATAAACTCAGAGAAGGGTATCCTCTGATCGTACATTCTCTGCTTGTACATCCGGCGACGTTCTCTGTCCATTCATGAAAGGCGGGATTTTCCCTAAAGCTCAGTATTATTTCTTCGAAGGACAGTTCACTGGCTGACCTGAGCCAGATCGCATAGTTGCCCATGAGGATTCGAGGAACATTGGAGCATTTCGTCAACTGACAGTGCGTGCATTCGTTGGAAATGCCCTACTTCGTGGCACCACCTCTCCACATTGAGCAGGTCTTCATCTCCGCATAGCATGAAGATTCTAACTTGCCAGGGATTCGCCCGATATTTCTTATCTCTGCGTAGCAAAGGCATGTTTCAGGTGTTCGAAGAGGGGCTCATTAGGAAGTAGGTGAAGAGTGGCTAAGAAGGCCACGCTGGGAGGAGGACTCCACTTCAGTAATCCGAATGCCTCACTGTTCACCTTCCCAGTGATATGCAGGTTCCCCTTACTGATCAGTTTCCCCTAGTGGGGAAAGGAGAGTCCACGAGGAGGTTGTTTAACCCATCCACATAGTGCTGCTTGTTCCCGTAGATTCGTGCCAAGTTTCAAGAATATGCAGTGTAGACTGCCAGGCATGTGCATGAGGTGGGTTGCCCATTAGGGGACCATCCAACATGCCTGCTGGATCACCTCTCGTGGCATCCTGAAAATGAGCGCAGCTATCATTCGGCGATACTCTGGAAGGATGGCTGGTTGAAGATGGGAAGGGTACCGTGTTTAAGGCTCCAATGTCCTTCTCATCCACCTTCCTCGCGGAGTGTCCCCGTTCAGGCATACACCTAGCATCGCGGAAGAAAGGTGATGGTCGCCAGGTACACTCATGCATTTGGGGGCCTACATAGGACCCTTCGACGGTGGTCTGGGTGCTTCTTAGGTCATCCTGTCTGGTCACATACTCAGTGTTAGGGAAGCACTGTGAAGGTTGCAACTTGCTCTACGTGGTCGGGCGCCTGCATAGGAACCTTTCATGGTAGCCAAAACCATCTCAGATCATCCTTTCTGGTCGCATACTCAGCATTAAGGTAGGACTGTAAAGGTTTCCAGGCCTGCTCATGCGTTCAGGCGCCCACATACACAGCAGCCGGAATGCTTCTCGTGTTTTTGTGACAGCCTCTCCCAGAAACCAGGATGGCTTCAACCAGCTCGTCAAACGTGTAGGTTCGCAAAACCTCGTCTTGCCCTGCTCGACTATTTTGGGGCTTGGGAGTGCCATCTTCCTAGTTACTTGTCCCCAGGTTGGTCTCCTCTGCCCATCTCTGTCTGCGACCCTTTGATTTGAGATCTTCATCCACAATATCTTGCCATCTTCTCTTGGGTCGTCCTCTTTTCCTTGTTCCCTCCACTTTCATGTTCATAGCTCTTTCGCCAGTGTAGTCCTCGTCTCTTCTCATTACATGGCCATTATAGTCTATTTTCTTGGATTTTATTTTCAATATCTGTAACCTTCACTGTCCCTTGGATGCGCTAATTTCTAATCCTGTTTGCTCGTGTTACTCCGCACATTCATCTCACCATTCTCATTTCTGCCACCTTCATCCTTTGTATATTTGAATTTTGTAGAGAAAGTGTTTCCATTCCATACAGCATTGCAGATCTTACCACCTTCCTGTAAACTTTGCCCTTTAGATGCACAGGGATCTTCTTATCGCAGAGGACTCCAGAAACTTCTTTCCAGTTTTTCCAACCAGTCTGTATTCTGCTAGTCACTTTCCTACTCATCTCACTCCATTCATCAACTTTCGATCCAAGGTAACTGAAGTGGTCGGTTTTCCTGATTGCTTTCTCCATCAGTTTCAGCTCCTCATTTTTCTGGGCCTCTATGTTGCATGCCATATACTCTGTCTTGCTTCTGCTGATTTTCAATCCCCTGTCTTCCAGGGCTTTCCTCCAATCCTCTAGCGTTTCTTCGAGATCTTGCACATAAAACTATATCATCCGCATAGTTGTTTCTCTCTGAACTTCTCTATCATTTGTTTCAAGCTAAAGATTACATCAATTGTTGACTTTCCTGGCATGAAACCAAACTGTTGACTACAAATATTAACTTCAGCTCTCAGTCGTTTGTCTAGGATCCTCTCCAAGAACTTCATGGTGTGTGACATTAGCTTAATTCCTCTGTAGTTGTGACACATTTGGAGTGGCAATTATGGTCTTCTTTTATCGGGATCGTCTTCTTTCAATACATGGAATAATATTGGGGTGTAAGCTTTAGATTTTGCTGTTACGGAAAATATTACAGATGATATCTAATAAAGTATATATACATTTTTTGGCGGACTGTCCCATTTAACTTTGTAGATTGGAACGAGAATACTTTCTCTCCATTCGTCTGGTATCTCCTCCTCTCTGTAGATCTTTACCAAGAGATCCCATAGCAAATCCAGCCCTTCCTCTCCAAGAGACTTCCAGGATTCAGCCGGGAGTCCGTCCGGTCCAACCGCTTTCCCTTTCTCTTCATGTGCTTCAATGCTACCTTAACCTCACTCCTTGTGATGTCCGTTGTCAGTCCCTCGTTTGGCATTCCGTCTTCATGGTATTTTCGTTCATTCTCTATGTTTAGTAGCTCCTTAAAGTACTCTTTCCGTCTATCCTGTATTTCCCTAGTGTTCCTCAGGATTTCTCTATTGGTCTTCTTGATCTGCTTGATGTGTATGATATCTTTTGCTGTTCAGCTTCTGTGTTTGACAATACTATATATTTTCTTCTGCCCTTCTAAGTCATCGTACATCTCTTGACATGCTTTGGCCTTTGCTTGGTCCACTTTTTTCTTTGCTTCCTTATTCCTGATCTTAAAGATATCTAGATCTGCTGGGGCATATGTTGAGTCCCATTCTCTTTTTTGCTTTTCTCTTTTTTTGTACTGATTCCTGCACCTCTTGGTTCCACCACCAACTCTCCTTGTTTTCCTGTTGTTTCCCCCAAGATTTTCCTGCCAGCACAGCTGATGGCCTCTGCATTTCTGTTGCACAACTCTGGAACATTCTCAAAATCCGTGAAACTCTCTGCAGGACTGCTTCTTGAAATTTGAGCCTCAAAACTCTGTCCTTTAATTTGAACCACTTTATCTACTTCACCTTAGACTTAGTCTTCACTTTCTCTCTGACTGCTTTCATCGAATGTTGGAGGTCCATGAGCAATGGGCGGTGTTGCGTTGCCACGAGGTCACTAGGGATGAGTTTGCAGGTCTTCACTTATTTCAGATATTTTCTCCTGTACAGATAGTACTCAATCTGTGTTCTATTTCTACCACTTTTGAAGGTGACCAAGTGATCTTTTTTGTTTAAGAAAGAGTTGGCAAGGGCAAAGTCGAAAGCTCCAGCGAAATCTATGATTTGTTCACCTTCTTTGTTCAAGTCTCCAAAACCATGCCCTCCATGGATTCCTTCTATGTCTCTGTTATTGGTCTAGATATATCCATATAAGTACCCTCCGATGATCACTCTCTCTATCTCTTCCAGTTGTCTTAGCTCTTCATCTATGGCTTTGACGTTTACCTTCATCTTTCGTGAGATGTTGATCCCTACTCCATTTCTGCCCTATTTGTTTGCACTGTTGTAGAAAACTTGTACCCCCCTCTCTCTTGCCTTGTCTTCCTTCCTATCTTGTTTCTTGTACACACATGACATCAATCTTTCCATCATGTCCACAATTTCAGTATCTCTTCCTGTCATGGTGCCCGCCTTGACTGATGCAATCCTGAGTAGTAAAGGTCTTCGAGCTAGCTTTTTTAGTCGCACTCGCTCTTGATGCGATAACCCTAGCATATTTCTCAGTCCTCAGGCGCCTATAGAACTGCGCATTGCCTACAGCGGTGAACGCCCTAGCATTTTCTGAGTCATGGATACCACTGATCATAAACGCTTGGTAGGTTGTTTTACACCCGGGTGCCCTTCCTGATGCTAACCCTACTCCTTTATCCAGGCTTGGGAATGGCCAGTCCGCCATATGGTGTCCTGGGCAGAGTTTATTGTTTACCTTATGACATCGTCAAAAATTTCCAATGATAAGATATGGCGTGTAATATATCAAGCGAATTGGCATCATGTACGAATATAACGTGAAAATATTGACAGTCGAAATTGGTTCAAAGGCAACTGGTTTAGTGAATTAGTATGGTTCATTGTAACTTTCAGTGCTAAAATATAGCATGTACTATATCAAACAACTTGGAATTGTGTGCCATGAATGAATATAATGTAAAATTAATGATAATCCAAACTGGTTGAAAGGTACGTGGTTTAATGATATCATTATGGTCCATTAGAATCTTAAAATGTTAACATAGGGAGGTTAAAAATATGGTACAGCGAATGCTCTAGTTTAAGCTTATGGTACTTGGTTATGTCATTCCTTAATGTTTTATTACATAAAGTTTAGATTCATTAGGCCAATAAATTTAATTATCTCTATTTAGAATCATCTAAGAAAGAAATGAAAGAATTTTATCAAAAAACCTTATACTTTACTTGCGTAACAAAGTTTCGTTATTAATATAATCGCTCGGAATAAAATGTACTTTGTTTGCACACTATCGACTGGTTTTAGGCTCCCATAATTATTTTTTTTTGTCCAAACGTTTGATGGCTATCTGCCATTTTTTACACAATATAGGATTTTTAGATAAGCAATATCCACCCATTTTACTACTGCATAAAGGTATGACGCAATGTGATGTCATTTTACGGTTTAAAGTACTCTCCTATCTTATAAGAAACTTGCTTAAGCAACGCTTTAGCGATGAACTGGAAGAGCTCTTGGAGCAGTGCCGCCCTATCGCAAATTAGTTCGCGGACTAACCCCATTAAAGAAAATGCAGTGGGAGTTTAAGGTCGCGCACATCAAAGTTTAGCTGCCCGTCAAGGTACCAGTTTGAGAATTTAAATTAAAGTAAAGATTCACAGAGATTAGTAGAAGTGTTGGCTTTTATTTTTAGCAAACAAGCTTTAGGTGTTACAATAAATGTTCGAAATGACGACCTCTTTCTAGCTAAGGATTGAGGCACCCTCGCTCGCCAGATTTGTTTCCCTCCTGATTTTTTCATATGGGGTTGTCTGAAAAATGTGGTTCATGTGAACAGTCTACACACGGTTGCTAAGCTGAAAACGAACATCACAACCGTCATTACCAACAACGATACTGCCACGCTTTGCAAAGTCTCACGAAATATGGTAAAACGAACACGGTTTTATATTAGCGAAAGAGGACGTCATTTCGAACAGATATTGTAACAACTACAGGATAAGGCCGTGGCCTGGTGAGCTTACACTGAATACAACTTCTGTGAATTTAATCCAAATCAGGCACGGCTAGTTACTGGATGGGCGACCATCAGTGATGTGTGTTAAGATAAATGGTTTATCAAGGTGAATGTTTAAATGCAGGTGGTGTTTCATGTGTGTGTCTATGAAACGAAAGTGGGCTACGATCGTAACCCTTTTTCATTAGAATGTGAGCAAGTCAGATGGTATTTAGCTTTTATTTGGAATGACCGTTATTTACATTACATAAAATACGCTGTACAGAAAAGTTATAAACTTGTTTATTTGTTTCGAGCAATTTGTTGGCTATTGATTTTCAATCTCAAATAATTTCCTATTGTCATTTTATTTTTAAAGGCAATTTTTATATTATCTTTTTTTTGGCTTTTTTATTATTCTTTTATGGGTTCTATTCAGTTTTGAGTGATAATTAAACGCTACAAAATTTTAAACAATCTCCTGCTGGAGGCTAAGCAATCTTCTCAACAATTGCCGCTCCAACAGAAGGTTAGTTACGATTGCTTAACAGAATTTTCAAAACTTATTACTCAATAATAAAACAAATACGCAATGTCAATCTTCACCCCGCCCCCCTTGTGCAGCGACCCTCATCTTACAGAAGTCGTGATTCCAGGTCCATCCAGGTACCCAACTTGTCGGCCTCTGGCCATACAGGCCCTGGATGGACCTATTGGTTCTTAAAAGAAATTTAAAAAATAAAAAAAAAAGTTTGTCTACTAAAAATATCAGCCAACATTCAACATTTTAATTGATACTTTACTTTCATTTAAATTCTGAAATAAATAATAGTTATTAAATAAAAATAAAAAATAAATAATAATTGACAAAGTAATTGATTAATCTATATATATAAAGAAGGATGTTTGTGTGTCTGTGCGTCTGTGGGTCTGTGTGTGGGTCTGTGGATCTGTGTGTACGTTTTTTATACAAATCTACAGTTTTATTCCGATCTTGATAAAATTTCGCATACATGACCTTTAAAGCATGAGGAAGGTCACTGTCTACCTCAGATTTCGGAAAAATAATAAATATCGATAAAAAATCGATATTCATGGTTATGGCAAGGCATAATAATGAGAAATATCTCATGACCAACAATGCAAGGCAAAGTTGGTACAACAATAGGTATCAACAATGGTATCAGCACGCAATTCACAAAC
>JAHWFO010062914.1:751464-775436 GCA_023313115.1 Rhysida immarginata
GCAATTCACAAACACACTGCATGAACCAACAATATATATCTCATGACCAATAATGAAAGGAAAAGTTTGTGCAAGTGTAATTATCCCGGGCAACGCCGGGTACCTCTTCTAGTCTATCTATATATATAAAAAAGGATGTTTGTGGGTTTGTCTGTGGGTCTGTTTGTCTGTATGTTTTTTATACAAATCTACAGTTTTATTCCGATCTTGATGAAATTTCGCATACATGACCTTCAAAGCATGAGGAAGGTCACTGTCCACTTCAGATTTCGAAAAAATAATAATTATTGATAAAAAAAATCGATATTCATGGTTATGGCAGGGCATATTAATGAGAAATATCTCATGACCAACAATGCATGGCAAAGTTTGTACAACAATAGGTATCAACAATGGTATCAACACGCAATTCACAAACACACTGCATGGACCAACAATATATATCTCATGACCAACAATGCAAATAAAAGTTTGTGCAACAATAGGTATCAACAATGGTTTCAACACGCAATTCACCAATAACAATGAGCTCAAAATGATGATGCAATGATAAAGCAATCCTTTCCAAGAATTATAACAATGAACATAGAATGATGATGCAATATGGATAAGTTTCAATTTGTAACAATGCATAGAATTCCTGTTATTCAGGCTTTTCTTAGAAAAGAGAGTTCTTAGTACTTAACAATTTCTTGATAATCTTTAAAAATGATCAGTAACTGGAGATAATGGAGAGTTAGCAGACTATTGAGAAAGAGTGGAAAGACGACAGAGGAAGCACTCCTTTAGCTCCGTGATGTATTGAGCAAATGGGAAGCAAGTAAATAGAAGAATCGGCGACTGCTAGACTGCACAAAGTGATGAATGGCCAAGTTTTGCTTGAACACATCGAGAGAAGAGTGGAAATTGCAACAACACTAAGTATACATCTGATGTAAGATTACGTGAGTAAGAAATTATTTAGACTAGCAGTGGCATCCTTGGAGAGGTCCAGCACCATTGTGAGCCTTTAAAAAGATTTTTTTCGAAATTTTCATTAAGAATTTTTACTGTATTAAATCTAAGCATTTTCATGTGTGTATTTTTAAGATATTGCAAAATTTAATTTAATTTTTTGAGATTGTTCTGTTTACATCCAAGTGTAATTATCCCGGGCAACGCCGGGTACTTTTGCTAGTCTTCTATATATATAAAGAAGGATGTTTGTGGGTACGTTTTTTATACAAAAATACAGTTTTATTCCGATCTTGATAAAATTTCGCATACATGACCTTCAAAGCATGAGGAAGGTCACTGTCTACCTCAGATTTCGGAAAAATAATAAATATCGATAGAAAATCGATATTCATGGTTATGGCAAGGCATATTAATGAGAAATATCTCATGACCAACAATGCAAGGCTAAGTTTGTACAACAATAGGTATCAACAATGGTATCAACACGCAATTCACAAACGCTCTGCATGAACCAACAATCAATATCTCATGACTAACAATGAAAGGAAAAGTTTGTGCAAGTGTAATTATCCCGGGCAACGCCGGGTACCTCTTCTAGTAATAAATAAAATCAAAATAAAACTAGAAATATAAAATAAAATATTATTATTATTCGTTATTTATTGTATTCCAGGGTTTTTGTGTCTCGTCCTTTCCTCTTATAAATATCCGTTCATTAAATTCTGAAACTGATACTTACACTGGCAGCTAAACTTTGATGTGCGCGAATTTAAACTCACCCTGTACATCTGCTCATTTATAAGCATTATAAGGCTGAGAAATACATTACACCATGCATAACCGCCTACTAAATCCTTAGCTAATTTAGTTGTACAAAAGAAGATAATGTTAATGTTATTTGAAACTTTTTTTGATTAAAAAAAACCGCTACATTTGCTTGGAAGGCGGCGACGACTAAGAGTTCGCATAAACCATCTTAAAAGTAAAAAAAAAAGTAGAAAGCATACTATTTTTACTACGTGCCTTTTTAACCAACAATGAAGAGAAAGCAATGGTCGGAAATAGATGAAAAGTGGTCTACCTTATTAGTAATAGATAATAGCTCCAAGATTTTCACATACATATACTCGGATGCTCCGTGGCATAATTAATTCACAGTCCTTGGACTTTTACGAAAAGCATAAAGACTACACAACGCTCATCATTCCCTCAAATAACCGTCGTTATGCTTAGATCATACAAAATTAATCGAAATATGTATGAAGAATTATTGACAACCTACGGAACTGAAAAGCCACATACCGTAAAAATATGAAAAAAGAAATAAAAAACAGAAAAGAATTTTTTCTGTACTGAATTTTAAATTTTTTTTATTGGATTCAAGCAATTGTCAACCATGATTGTTAGGGGTAACGATCAATATAAACCACTTGAAATAGCTATTGTTTGAATTACAAAATTATTCTATAGCTTATTGAAGAAAATTGTTTTTAAGTCTGCTTTTAGCACATTTTCTATATATAGAAATGTGCTTACGTGATCGGTTTGTCCAGCTGTCCGTCCGTCTGTCCGTCTGTCTGTAGACAATCCCACAATTCATTGCGTTGCAATAGAAAGACTGCATGTAATTGAATTGCTGGAAGACACGAATTATCCTCGCAGTCGGCAAAGCGTGTTGAGGACATACATGGGTTCGGCTCTGCGCGTGCTGTAAACGTTAATGAGATGGTGCGCGTACAGGATGCACGTGTTTGACGATTATTGAAAGGGCAGTTTGGTCTCTAAATCAAGAGAAGTTTTTCATTCCTAGGGAGCTTAGTATTTATTACGATAACTTGAAAATCAATTAACTTTTTCAAAGTCTGTTTTCACCAAACCATTAATATGGGACAGAGCACGAACAAGCACGAACGTGAGATAGTCGGAATAAGTACGTACTATAATGGTACGTGCTTTAATGGTACCATTATGATACCCCTTAAAAACTTCCTATAACCAGATATGACATGTAATATATCAAACAAATCTTCAAAGCATATCATGAACAAATATATAAGAGTAACCAATGATAGCAGATATTGGTCTAATCGCGCGTGTACGTGCTAGGAGGTCTCATGAATGAATATAACGCGTAATTAATGTTGGTGTGAAATGTTTAGTAATACGTGTTTTAATGGTACCAAATAGATCTTTCAATGCTAAGATATGGCATGTAATATATCAAACAACTCTTAACAACGTGCAATGAGTGAATATAACGAGTAAATAATGATAATGGTTACTGGATTAGTAGCACGTGTCTTAATGGTACCATTGGATTCTCAATGCTAAGATATGGCATGTAATATATCAAACAACTCGTAACAACGTGCCATAAGTGTATATACGAGTAAATAATGATAATGGTTATTGCATTAGTTGCACGTGTCCTAATGGGGTCATATGGTAAAATATTGTACCATCGGAACTTTTAATGCTAACATATGGCATGTAATATATCAAACAACTCATAACAACGTGCAATGAGTGAATATAACGAGTAAATAATGAAAATGGTTTTTGGATTAGTAGCAAGTGCTTTAATGATGTCATATGATACCATATGGTACCATTGGAAGCTTCAATGTTAAGATATGGCATGAAATATATCAAACAACTCGTAACAACGTGACATGAGTGAATTTGACGTGAAAATAATGATAATGGTTATTGGATTAGTAGCACGTGCCATAATGGTACCATGTGGTACCATATGGTACCGTTGGAACTTTCAATGCTACGATATGGCATGATATATATCAAACAACTCGTAACAACGTGCCATGAGTGAAAATAACGAGTAAATAATGATAGATGTTATTGGATTAGTAGCATGTGCCACATAAGTGCCATATGATTCCATATAGTATCACTGGAACTTTTAATTCTAATATATGGCATGTAATATATCAAACAACTCGTAAGAACGTGCGATGAGTGAATATAACGAGTAAATAAAGATAACAGTTATTGGTTAGTAACACGTGCCCTAATGGTACCATGTTGTACCATATTGTACCTTTGGAACTTTCAATGCTAAGATATGGCATGTAATATATCAAACAACTCGTAACAACGTGACATGAGTGAATATAACGAGAAAATAATAATAATGGTTATTGGATTAGTAGTACGTGCCATAATGGTACCATGTGGTACCATATCATACCATTGGAACTTTCAATGCTAAGATATGGCATGTAATATATTAAACAATCGTAACAACGTGCCATGAGTGAATATAACGAGTAATTAATGATATTGGTTTTTGTTTAGTAGCACGTGCCCTAATGGTGTCCTATGATACCATATGGTGCCATTGGAACTTTCAATGCTAAGATATGGCATGTAATATATCAAACAACTCGTAACAACGTGCTATGAGTGAATATAACGAGTAAATAATATAGTGATTATTATTTTAGTAGCACCTGCCCTAATTTTGCCATATGATATCATATGGTACTGCTGGCCAGGTGGGCGAGAGGACTAGGGCTTAGGCTTTCTAGTTCTCGAGTTCGCCTGGCTGTGGGTTCGAATCCCGCCGTGGGCATGGATGTTTGCGTTTGTCCTGGGCTGCGTACAGATATTACTTGTGTGAAAGGCACAAAATGACCATAGTAGTCGATGCCAAATTTCTAGAACACCCCCCTCCCCCATATGGTACCATAGGAACTTTCATATCAAACACCTTGTAACAAAGTGTCATGAGTGGATATAATGAGAAAATAATGATAGTGGGAATTTTAGTTTTCCTAGTTATTTATTTTCTCTTAAGTGTTTTAAAATGTTGATTAATTAATTTAATCGTATATCCATGTACGATGCTATAACATGAAAATGTGCTCCCTTTATCTGCTTTGGCAGTAAAATCTTTCTTGTTTTATTTATTTACTTATTCATTTATTTTTTTATTGAAAAAAAATTACATAGTAAAAAAAGTATCCTAGTCGGGGCCTGTATGGCTGATGGCCGACATGTTAGATCCCCGAGAAGGATTATACAGAAAAAGCGTACTAGTTATACATGGAATTAGACATTCATGCCTCAAGACTGGGGGAACTAAGGAATTTTCCACGATGCCATTCTCACCGAATGAAGTTAGGAATACGAGAGATTCTCCTGTGCTGTGGAACTTGTGCGAAACAACTTCGCAGTGTTCAACATCACTGCATAGGAAAAACTGTACCCACTCCCCTCCTGAGTTTTGGACTATCTCCTCGGCTTTGCCCGCGAGCTTTTTATGTTGCACGCGGGCGACGTGCACGATTTGGATGGCCCTTTTTTTTTACATTGAAAGAGAATCCGCACTAATTAGAAATTACAAGTGAGTGTCTACCACTATTTATAGGTATAAAAATTCACTATAAAATTTAAACAGATTCATGCTATATAGTGATATCATTTTGTAAATGTAGTATTAAAATTCGAAATTAAATAAATTATAACAGAAATAAATTACTTATAAACGATAAAAGTAAAAGTTAAATTCGAACATTATCAAAGAAGATTTAGAAAGGCCTGATGATATGTATGTTACAGAAGATATATTTTTTCAGTTCCTTCTTAAAGGTAGAGAAAGACATGGGAGAGCGAAAGCTATCGGGGAGAAGAGACCACCATCTATCTCCATTGTAAGAAACACAACAGCGCTGATAGTTAGTTTTTGTAAAGCGGAGGGAGTTACAAGCGGGGTAGGAGTGTATTTGATGTTGGGGAACCAGGATTAGTGGGGTAGTAAGAATTAGATTTTCGTTAATAATTTTGTAGACGAAGGCTACTAATTGAACTACGTAAAGTTGATATATTGTAACAATCTGATAGGAGTTGAGGCCGGTGAGAGAAGGGAGAGGGTTTGCGAAATCTAAATAGTATTCTAAGGAACCGTTTTTGTAAGCGAAAAAAACGAACTAAATTAAAATCTGTATATGCGCCCCAAAATTGGATACCATGACATAGTCTAGAGTGAACTAACGCGTAATATAGCAAGACGAGGATATTTGAGGGGAGGAAGTGGAGACGGGATATCATACACAGTTTCAATGAAAGAGTTTTCAACAGAACAATGATATGATCGTTCCAGGAGAGGTCGGGGGATATTTGGAGGCCTAAGTATTTGAACGAGAATGTTTGAAATATTGGGTGATTATCGTACGAGATGAGTGAAGTATTTGGGACATGTTGCTTATTTCGTTGATGGAAAATTATATATTTTGTTTTATTAAGATTTAACTGTAATTGGTTAGTGGAATTCCATTTGTTGAGGGAAGATAAGGTTTTATTAATGGAGTCTTGAAGGTTAGGCAATGACTTGTCAGTAAAAGTAAGGGTGACATCGTTTGCATAAAGGATAGTACATATGGGGTATAGTGGGCATGTGAGATCATTAATGAAAAGATTAAAATATAACGGGGACAGTATAGAACCTTGAGGAACTCCAAGGTTCCGGGTTAAAGTAGCTGATGTATTGTTTAATAAGCTCAAGTTATACTGTCTGTCAGATAGGAATTCTTCTAGCCAGTGTAAGGGGGGACCCCGAATGTTGTAAAATGCGGAGAGTTTATGAATAAGAAGGGAGGGAGGAATTGAATCGAAGGCCTTAGAGAAATCAAGAAACAACGAAGCTACAAATTTTTTGTCGGGCATTTTGGAGGAAACATATTCAATCAGCTCATAACAGGCAGTGTCAACATTTCATTTGGGGGAGAAACCGTGCTGGAGAGGAGAGATTAAGTTATTATCAAATATAAAGTGCGAAAAACGGGTATAGAATATTTTTTCAAAAATCTTGGAGAAGATAGGAAGAATTGAAATAGGGCGATAGTTGTGGAGATCTTCAGGTCACAGCTCTTGAAAACAGGGATAATTTTGGCCTGATGTAGACGATGAGGGAAGGTACCGGATTCAATGGAATTATTAAAAATATGTGTTAGAGGGAAAGTGAAATAGGACGAAGCAGATTTTATAATGTCAGTGCGCATACCTAAGGGATCGGGGGAAGTGGAGGGCTTTAATTGAAGTATAACGCGGGCCGTCTCTTCCAAAGAAGCAGGCGGGATAAAGAATAAGAGGGAGCTAGGGGGGACTGTGAAGGGATAAATTAGGGGGGAGAGGGAGGTACTGGGAGGAGAAAGGGAGTAATATTTCCAAAAACTCGGATAAACAAGAGGGATCAACATTTTGAGACTTAGTGAAAGGGGAGCGGGAAGGGGATGTGCCATGAATTAAATTATTAATTACTTTCCACTTATGCTTACTACTGGCGATATTCTGAAAAGCTTCATATAGATTTTAGAGTTTTTATAATATTGTGGACAATTTTCAAAAAAGACTGGAACTTGGATTTTGTGTACACATTGGGGTTTCTGCGGAATTTAAGGTAAAGAGCATTTTGATGGGAGGTAAGTTTATGTTTTAATCACATTTTACAGTTATTATTGAGTTTCAACTCTGAAAAACACATGTTGCCACAAAGTGCATTACATATTTTCAACGTTAAGTCGACTTTCTATTCTTACTTACTCTGTACACGAAAAGTTCATACCATCCTCGTTAAACAAATTTAGTTGAGCACTGGTTTGCAATCCATGAATCTAGACCAGGGCTACTGGCAGTTTCATGGAAAGTAGGCCCACTTGTTTCATCTTCCATATATAAAAATCCTCGGCGAAGACTTTCCTCGTGGAATCGCAATTCTGACAGACAGAAATATCTTGATGCAAAATCGCAAAATAGAATGCTACCTATGCGTTGGATGATATCATCTCACCTTCACAGCCATCAGATGATTTAACTCCAGAGTCATCTATGAACCAAGAGCTGACTACCACAAGGGAAGAATTTCCACCTCTTCCATCTCCTATGATATCAGAAACTTCAACGGCATCAGCAGCCGGTGAGTTGAAATCCCTTACAATCGCCGAATTGAACATTATTAGACAGAGTCCTCTGACTGAACATTCGAACACTCGACTCTCGTTTTAAGCAAACGTTACTTTCAACTTTCGTTGTCCTTTTTGTACTGGATATTCTCTCTTTGCAAGGAATTCAGTTAGTTACGATGCAGCCTTGCCACGATTTTCAAGGCATTCGTAGCCAGTAGCCAGTAGCCAGTTCTTGTTCCCATGGGATAGCCACCATTATCCTGAATCCTAAATCTAAGGCATCGAGCTATATGCGGGATAACAAAAGCAGAGTGATATCATTGTTCATTGCAAAATCTGGTCTAATTCGTCACCTGCTTAAAGTTTATGCCCCGTACCATCATGAAGAGAAACGAACATTCTTCAGTAACAGACTGTTTTCCGTGCTTGTCTCTTCCCGAAGTGATTGCTGGAGATTTCAATGGTCACCGGATAAGAGCAATAATTTTTCATATAGGTTTGTGAGTTATCTGTGCCAGCGGAATGCGTTGTTCGACTAAGGGAGAGTCCCGCCCTGCTGTGGGAGATCCTGAGATCCCTCGCAACTTGCTAAGAGGATTTTTCTGCTGACATCCGTCAAGGGAAGAGCGATATCAATGCTATAATGATCTGAAAAGCATCGAGTGCAGCACTCAGAGTTAAACTCTCCTCGGCAGCTGATATCCCGCATGTCATCGGCAACTATTTCAGAGGCGCGAGGTCGAGCACACGCCAAGCGATGTTACCATCTGATCTTAGACAACAGGGACATGGAATATGATTCAGACCTCATTTCAGTTTATCACGACCACTTTTCGGCATTTTTTATTAATCCAGTCCTCCCATCAAACCCCACGAAATCCAGGCACTCCCCCGATTCGCTGAATACTCAGATGCGTTGACGACACGTCCCATTTCCCCGAGGCTAAGAAGTTCCTGTCTGCCGTGGGCCATCTGTGTTCAAGCTCGTGTGTGGTTGGCTTTCCTATACCTTCTATAATAAGATATGGAAATTTCTCGGGCCTTACCTGGTGCAAGTTGTTAACTTCATTCTTGCTTTCTCCATTCACGCTTTCTCCATCATATTGGAATTCACTGTGGGGAAGAACTCTAGTGCCTGAGCAAGTATCCCAGTGGAGAACCATAACTAATATTTCAGTATCTCCCACTTTTTAATTGTTAAAGACTGTCAGGCAGGTGTGTCCTTTATCCCTTGTACAGTATACAGGACGTCCAAAAAGTCTGGTAACATGGCAGATGTCTCGAAGCTACCAGGTAGGCGAGATATGATGAGTGTGATTTATAGGTAATAAGGAGTTGGTGAATTCATTGCCGCACTTAAATTTGATATTGACCCTCAAATTTAAGGTCGTCAGTTTGCTAACTCGAAAACTCTTAAAGATACAGAAAATTTTTCCGATTGCTACCCAGTAGAGCGACACCACATTAGTCTAAAAACAATTTTTAATCACGCCCTTCCCCTTGAAAGATTTTAAGAAAATGGGTGAAAAAGAGTCACTCAAGTTTTCGGTCAACAGAAGCACACTGTACCCTTCCTATTCCCAACGGTGTGCTTCACTGCAATGCGAATGTGCGAGGGACTTCAGCCAACCTTGCCATCTCAACCTGACCCTGAGTGACTCTTTCTCGCCCATTTTCTCAAAATCTTTAAAGTGGAAGGGTGCGATTAAGAATTGTTTTAGACTAATGTGGTGTTGCTCAACAGGGTAGCAATCGGAAATTTTTCTCTATTTTTAATAGCTTTCCAGTTAGCAACTGGATGACCTTAAATTTGCCGGTCAAAGTCAAATTTGAGTGCGGCAATGAATTCCCCCCCCCCCCTGTTACCTATAAACCACAATCATCAGATCTCGCCTACCTGGCAGCTTTCAGATATTTGCCATGTTACCAGACTTTTAGGACACCCTGTATATTTTACCTGGAGCTATACCCATCATCTGAATTGCCACCCTGTGTTTGGGGTTACGATCTGCCAGCAGCGTCGGTCACCATCAAGCTGCTTACCTACGCAAAAAACATATTGCTCTTTGCTCCAGATACATAACCAAGGATTTTCCACCTTTTCAGTGCATCCACTGAAGGACATTGACATAGAGCACTGGACTGCTGACGATCTTATATCGTTCCCTTTAACATGGTGTGGCCAAATGACAGTGTTTAGTTATATTTTTTTCGTTTTCACCGGTTATGGGATCTCTTTAATGGAGCAAGAATAGTAAAAGTGGGTTACCTGGCTTTCTAGGAATTTTCATTTTTCCACCTCTATGCTCATCAAGATGCACTTTGTTAAAACCCATGTTCTCCCTTTATTGAATTCTAAATGCTTACTCACCTTTCCATCGTGGAAAGATCTACAGAGAGTGTGCAGTGAAATTGTGAATTGTCTGTGGTGGACTCACATCAAGTGTCATCTGCTTTGTGCCTTATTCTTTTTATCCCCTTTGAGAGAGGTGGGTTGGAATAACATGACATACGTCGTTATCATATTGCTGCCAGATTTGCTCTGATGATTCGGGTTTTTATTCTCCCCCCTCCCATTTAGGGAAAAAGGTATCTTTTAATATATCTATCGAATTGTTATTTAAATATAATTAGTAGAAACAACTGTTTAAAAATTGTTATTAACCAACTATTCAAAATACTTCTATAATTAATAGGTAAGCATTTTATGTTGCCTCCGAGGTGAATTTTCAGCATTCAGTACTTTGAAGGAAAGTGGCTGTTGGGCAGAGGTACTTTCTTCTTTTTGAATTGTTCCAGATAGGTGCTTCATTATTCCAATAGGAGTTCTTCAAATCTAAGCACCTCTGCTCGGTTATCTTAACTTTCTTTAATAAAAGCATGTGCGCCTGGGAACCTGTTTACGTTCTTAAGAGGTGTCCGCTGAGGCAATTTTATCAGCCTTTCCCACCCTCTGGGGAGAAGCAATTCCAGCAGGTGGGAGATAGCAACCTGTGTGAGGCGAGAAGGCCAGCTGAACACATTTCGAAACTGGAAGTATGAGATTGTAAGCCAAACAGAAAAAAATAATGACTGTTTTTATTCACAAGGGTATTACTTGAACACAGTTTCGTTCTTGCCAAGAAAGAGTTGATATATAATATAATAAGAAGGATTCAATGCAGCTGCTTGTTCCTTTCTCGTTCACAAAAATTGTGCCGCCAAAGCAGATTGGAATCGACGAGGTGAGTTGCACATCTTCAGATCTTCAAATTATAACCTCATATTATATTTTCCGTGATTTCACCTGCACCTTCAACAATGTACTCCACACGAATTTTGTCCAAGGATAACGATCTGTTCAGAGAAAGAAAACGATTGTAACTTTGTCGGTAACGATTTTCACATTTACACTTCCACTAACCTGTTTCTCTCAGAATATTACTTGTACTTTTCTGTATATTCGAAGTGAATATTTTCCTGAGTTAATGCATTTGTTTCTGGAGCTCCAATAAAATTATTGTCCATAAAAAATGATTGGAGTTTTCCCTTTTAGTATGATTACTTATTGCAGCAGGTAACATATCTTATTGAAGTCCTCCATAAAGATAAATTCCGTATTGTTATTCATAGAATTATCATAATGGATAAAATCTTTACTTCATTAAGCGATTTGTTCTATTTAAAATGTATGTAATTCTCTGTGATTTGTTTGTTTAGTGTGTCATTTGTGCCATGTATCAACCAGCTGGATTCAAGAGTCGAAATGCTTATAAAGTTTAATGCGAGTGTATTCCTCGTCAAAATTATCTTTAGGTGTTTATTTTGTTGTTAGTACGACCAGAAATTCGGCATCGCCTCTACTCAAATGGATCACGTCTTGTTCTTCTAAGTTTTATATATTTAAATTATTTCGTATGTCTTTTTTAAGTTCCAATTTAAGGAATCCTTGTAATTTACTATTTTAATACACTAATACATTCTCGAGTACCGTTTCATCATCACGTAACACCTGGATTCATCAGACTACATTTCCATTGCCACGCAGATCCATTTTGGTGCACCCGTGCGAAGACTAATAGATATTTCCTATTCGTCTGATTGTTAAGCGATTCTCTGCTATCAGAGCAGCTGTTTAGTCCCATTCATTTATATTCCCGTCGCATTGTGCGCATAGGTATTTTTTTTAATCTCTCTGTTAGGGATAAAAAGATATAAACCCTTTACGCAGTGGAATTTTAATAAGTGATAAGTGTAAACCCAACAGAATTACGGCACAGATTAAGTTTGAATAAAACTTATAATGCGATAACTACAGGCGATAACAATCGCAGAAATAACACAGTGAAAGTGGGCTCAAAAATTTAAATAACAATACTGAAAATTCTCAGATGCATTAATATTTTCAGCCCTTATTAATTTGGCGGGTTATATACTGGGTGATCCAAATGTGTATTACATTTTTTTGCGCGTGGTTCGTGATACTTATGAAAGCATTGAATTGCTGGAAAGCAAACACTGAAAACGTCGTCAACAACACAAAAAAGTAACACACTTTTGGATCACCCGGTGTAAAAAAATCACTGGTATCGATAACCCCAACACTTATACAGGACGTCCATATCGGACTTGTACACACAAAATCTCCGGCATTTGTTCCGGTAAGGCACCTCCCGGCTAACAACCATAATACTATGAATAGGAGATTGGCCTATTAACCATGTATAGCACACCGCTGCTATACTCACAATGGTAAACGTCAAAATGAAGCCCTGAAATATTATAATTAACTACTTCAAATACTAAATCTATTGATACTGAGTACGCTAAATAAAACCATTGAACTATTACAAGTAATTTTCTTACAACCTTACAAACACACAAATGAAGGGCGTGTAATACCGCTATTCAGACCCTTTACAAACGTACAGTTCGGTAAATTTCCCAAAGTTTCACTAAAAGAGAAAAGAATAACCATTAATTAAACGCATCCTTCTCATAAGAACACTTAGTTCAAGTGTGACAAACCAAGAAAGAACAATAAATTTGAGACAGCGACTGATAGACACTTCTTCTTCTCCCCACACATACTCCGGATAAGAAGAAAGATTTTATCGCCAAATCAATTGGCCTTTCCTTTCGTCGTGATACGCTCTGAAACCCCAAGGATAAATTCCTTTAACGCGCTAGAGTCTGAAAATATGAGAGGTGTTCTTGCTCCACCAGAAACAAACCTCCAGCTCTGATATGAAGAGTGTGGAATTCGGCACCGGCGTTTGCAATAACGGATGCCTAGAGTCCAGAACCTTCGACTGACTCGCGTCGAATAGAGAAAGTTAACGTGCTTACTTCGACTGTGAAGTTCTCCCGACGTCGCCGTCTCTCCCGGTTCCAACTCGCTTGTTTTTCGTTCTCCTTCGCAGTTTACTTTCCACTCTCGACTGAGTTCATGCGAGAATCTCTCCAACTTCTCCTGTTCTGCCTCTCACACGGCCTCGAATCCGGTTCCTTCCCCAAGTCATAATCTTGCTTCCTCTTTTGTCACTGTCTGTATTTCTTACGTCATTAGTTGCTTCTCTCTTTCTCTATTACCGTCAAATATTCTTGTTGTATGTTTTCTTTCCCTGCTTTTTCCTGACACTCTCGATAAGTTTCCTCTTCAGTTCTAATGTAGAATGCTTTCGGTTTTCTTATAGTGAAGGTTTTAATGATCTCCAGTGATGATTATTCTAAATTTTGGATGTCCACATTTTACAACTCGAGATTGATCGTTCATATCTCTGCAGTTGATTCTTAAGCTTTAGTAATGCATTTGGACATTTCTTATTCGAGTTCCAATAATAGCTGCGACCCCTTTTCTTGTATTCTCTGCTTAGAATAGGCCAACAATTTCCCGTTCTGAATCTCGAAGACGTGTTTTCCACGAACAGGTGCATACAAGTTCGTGTGGTTGATGAAAAAGTTGCATATTACTGTTAATTATTACATGTGTTTTGTAATTAAGAATATTCCCTTTATTATAGATAAAACGATAACATCTCTGCTTTGATTTAACGTTTAGCTTTTCAACGTTTGAATAAAAGTTGTAGCCAATTAAAAACTGCCTACGCAGGACTAAAAAAAAGCATGTGCAATAGCATAACCGAACATTCTGAGTCATTTTCTTTATATATTCAAGTGATTTTTCCATAGTGATAGTAGTTCATTATTTTGCTGTAAATCACAAAATGGGACGTAAGAAAGACATTTTGAGCGAAATTAAGGAAATAATAGAATTTTGTACGCTCAAAATACATTGCCCAGGAGACTGGCTTCAATCAAGCAACAGTTTCCAGAATCCTGAGAAATTCCGACAACAAACGGAAAAATTGCGGATGAAAGCCAAATACAACAAAAAGACAGGATGCATTATTGCGGAATATCACCAAGAGCCGCAACCGGTTTGCTTCCGTTTCATCTGTGAATCAAGAGTGGAGAAAATATGGAACCAATGTGTCAATACGCCATGAAATTTGAGTTCAGAGTGCCCAAACCTATACCGCTCTTGAGTGCCACACAGAAGAAACAGCGAGTAGGATGGTGCAAGAAACGTGTGAACTTGTCAGAGGATGACTGTGATGTTTAATGAGCAGCCTCGGTTCTGCGTAGCATTCGGCGATAAAGGATCTAGAGTTTGGAGAAATACGTCAGAAGCTTACGGAGATGAATGCTTGAATCGCTCGGTGAAATTCGAGGCCAATGTAATGATTTGGGGATGTATGAGATCTGCAGGAGTTGGACGTTTAGCCTTCATCAATGGAACTGTGACTTCTGATGTTTACTCTGAACTGCTCGATTACTATTTGAGTCCATCAATGGAGAATTTCGAAGGTACAGATGGACAATATATCACTTTTCAACATGGTTTTGCAGCTGCCTGCACAGCGAAGAAGACCAAGGAATGGTTGGATAGAGTCACATTACAATGCCTCCGTGGCCTGCTAAATCCAACGACTTGTATAAAATAGAGTCAATGTGGGGGAGAATGAAGAAAAGCTCCAGAAGTCGAAAACTTCAAATGTAGCAGAGTTAAAAAGCATCCAGCAATCTGGGACGAAATTACTTCTGATGAATGCGAGAAACTGATTTTCTCAATGCCTAGACGTGTTCGTGCGGTGCTTTCAACCAAAGGTGGGGGAAGGGATCTAGAAATTAAGGCGTCGACTATTAAGGTCAATTTGTGCCTTTTACACAAGTTATATCTGTTCGAAGCCACGGCGGGATTCGAACCCACGGCCAGGAGGACTCGAGAGCTAGAAAGCCTTCGCCCTAGCCCTCTCAGCCACCTGACAGGCTGCCAAAGGTGGTCCCACTAAGTACTGATGTCAGAAGACTAAACTTTAGACCTAATAATTTTACAGAGATTAAGTAACATAGAATGCCTTGCTTTATTTTATAAGTTCTGGAATGTTACCATTTGTAATTCACAATTATGCAATTATTATGTTATGCTATTTTTCCCATATGTTTTTTTTTTGTCGTTAGTGGGTAATTTTGAAATGGACACATTTCTTCTTGTAATTGTTTAAACCTGAACGATTAAACGTTAATTTGAAGCACAGATGCCCAATTTTCATGTTTCTGAAATAAAATAATCCTAAGTATAATAGATTTTTAATAATTAACTATAATGTGCCTGATCATTGTAAGAAAAAAATATGCTACTTGTTTGGCGAGGAGTTGTACTGAAGGGGCCTCCTGGCTGCTTGCATACGGGGAACTTCCCCTAAAAGCATTAGGGAATTCTTATTAGTAGATATCGAACTAACCAGAGGAATGCGCGTATGAGTAATAAACTCAAATAAAATACCAGGGTATACGAATTGATGTCCCTCTATATTTAAAATTAAATTGGTTATATCATTTGAATACATCCCAATTATAAGTTATCAAGAAACGAATTTCTACAATCATCGCAAAATCAATTCTAATCAGTAGAGGGTCTAAAGTCATCTACCTTCAATGCATAAAGTAAAACAAGAAAGTTTAATAGTTCGTTCTATATTATACGCGTATAACGTTTTTAGGGACATGAGCATTTCATTTAATTCACAACTATGGACATCCGTTCACCCGGAAGGGGGGGGGGGGTGTCAACGCTCTAAACGTATGTTTTTTGTAACTTTAAGAAATCTAAAGTCTTAAGGGCTTAGTGCATTTCATCTTCTGCAGATTTATTTCCTTACTTTCTTTTCAGATGCTGACGCAGAATACAGACGTTTAGGTGAAACCGCGATGTCTGACTGAATAAAGGACCACAATTTGAAGGGGCATGGGATCAGACAGGGGGGGGGGGGCGAGGGCAGACGGGGATAGCGCTAGGGTAACTGGAGGGGCTGGGATAAGGACACTGTTAGTGGGTTACCCGCCTGATATCTGTATCTTCAAGATGCATGAACTCGTCTCTGATGGTTCGAGGTTGCTCATTTACGGCTGTCTGGGGTTTCTTTCAAGATACGCGAGGGCTGGTTTCACATAACGATACTGTACGCCAATATCTTTTAGAGACATTTCAATCTAATTCAAGACAAAGAAAAGAAAAAATCGTGCACATGAACTTTGCAGCAATCAACAATTTCACAACTATGTGGGAAAGTATTTTCATCTTTTCACCCGGAGACCGATGAAAAATATCAAGCGCTTTCGGTTCCAGAGAGATATGGGTCCTGAATGCGCGGCTCATCTCTACGAGGATTCCGCATCCCATTTGTCGTGCTTTACTTCCTTTATATGTCGTTGTGCATATTTTTATTTCACGGACAACTGATACCGTACATTTCTACAGGCATATTCGTTAGGAAGACGAATTTTCCCTTGTCCAAGATGCTTATCTCCTGTGCAAAGGCCGTCTCTCTCGCAAAAACTTTTGCTACTCGCCTTCCAAAATCCTCTTGATGTCTTGCGTATTGGTTCTCGCCGTTGAATTCGTCGTAAGCGAGCAATAATTTGAGGCTTTCTAGCCGTCTATTACTGGAAACAATTGCCTTCTTCAAAATATCAAGTATTCTGCATGGTTTTAGACGATGACGGAAAAATCACCATTATCGCCCACGCAATCACCATCACACAACATTCACAATTGGAAAGAGAGCAGTTTTTGTCTCGTCAAACCAATTTTAGGTAAGGCGGAGGGTCTCAACTAGATTCATAGGAATACTGGGATACTCATAAAAAATCATTTTGACACTCATTTCGCCGCCAGAGGAGATCCGACGCATCTGCGTAGAATCCGTTAGCCGCTCTTGAGAGCACAGACAACAAAGACGTTTGCGAGCGACAGAACGCCTAAAGAGAACTATACTAAAATGTAGCTTTATCATTTTATATTATCAATAAGTTAGCGTTAATAGTGAATAAATCATAATTTGCTTTAAAGTAATTTGTTATTTAAATGATAACAACGCACAAGTAGCAACACACCTGTCCATAATAATACTTCGTGAAACTCGGATCAGGACGCAAACTCGCCTGGGACCTTGCGGCCAATCGTGACGGTCGTTCATCCGATTCCCCGGATCAGAGGCGTGGCTCTCTATGGGACCTGTGGGACAAATCCATGGACCAGTCACAAAATCGGATCAGCGGTGGGACTGCACCCACAGGACTAGCGGTAAAACACGATGCATTACGCGAATAGAGGAGGGGAGTGGACACTACACGACACAAATATCTTTCTTCCAAACAAATGAAGTGCAAGCTAATGGAGGACAAATTAAAGAAGGTATTACCTGTACAAATTAGCACATGACTGCAATAGTAAGCCTGTAGTTGGCCTCTTAGTATTTGTCTAATGAATATTCGATGGTTATTTTTGGCCAGTAGTGTATAAATATATAGAGGGTGTCACAAAAAGAACGGGATAATGGAATATCTGGAGATCATCGGATAAAGAAAAAAACAAAACACACGTGTTTAATATTTTTTCCAAAAAGCTATCCAATGATACCAAACATGTACCCCCACCATAAACCCTGAGGGCTGGGGAGGAAGCAACTTTGAACTTTTAAATAAGAACCACTATATATAATGGTATTCTTGGTGTTTTTTCAACTGATCCAATCGTTTAGGAGATGGAGGCACTTAAAGTGTGGAACTTTTAAAGTTTTGAACCCAATTTTATGATGAAGACGAAGAGATAGAGGGTGGGTTAGGGACATCCCTTTCTACTTTTTGATGGTCTTTAAGAATTCCAAGTCAGAATTTCAAAAGTTGAAAATTTGAATTGTGTACTAAAAATTTTTTGTGTGTATGCTAAAAATTAATGGATGTTTGAAAGTAGAATGGGAATGTTTTTAAGACCCACCCTCTATCTTTTTGTCCATATCGATAAAATTGGGGTAAAAACTTTAAAAAATGGGTTTAAAAGTTCCATTCTTTCAGTGCCTCTATCTCGTAAACAGTGCGATCAATTGAAAAAACACCAAGAACAAAACATTTCTTAAATGTTGTGTGCAATCTGAAATTTCCATTAAAAATGTGGTTTCATGTTTAAGATTTCAAAGTTGCCTCAATGGGTGAGGATGGGGGTGCGAGTTTTGTATCATTGGATAGTTTTTGAAAAATATTAAAAAGGTGTTTCTTGTTTTTTCGATCCGACGTGTATTTCTTCAGATATTCCACTGTCCCGATCTTTTTGTTACACCTTGTATATTTGTGTAAGACATTACCATCCGTTTTCCATTCGTTCGGGGTTTTATTACAAACTTTTATATTGAAAACTAGCGAACCCACCCGATTCTATAATCGGAAAATAACTTCATGCTTTGTTTGCTGCTTGGCACATTTTTCTGCCGTAGCAACACGATTGAGCGCCTTGGGATCTGCCCCCAAGACCCTGCCCGTGCCTATTTTTTACCCGTAGGTCGAGGCTAGGAGTTAGTTCCTCTTAAATGAACTATCTTAGTTAAATATTTCTTTAAAAACACACTTCTTTGTAAACTACATGTTTACACCCGGCACCATCATTCCCTGTTCTTTTGTTGGTACTATCTCCTCCACCTTGACATTAGCCTTTGTGGTATATGAGGGAGTCTAGGCTGAATTCATCGACAAGCCGTTGATCTCGATAATAGTAGTAGTAGCACGAACTACTCGACATGTAAGTGTAGATACGATCTCTGGCCAACAAACAATAGAAACGGTCAATGTCGGCATAATATGCTTGTTTTCTAGTATTCTAAAAGCTTCTCAGAATACAAGTAGACAATTCAAAATAATTTTAGAGTTTAGCCGTACACATATACATATAAATTTTCATAATATTATACATTTAAACACACACATAGTTTACATTACAAATATAATTTAAAGTTTACACATATTTACTATATTTATAATCTTAAACATTTATAAACAAATACATGTACACTCACATTTACAAACACAAGTGTATATACAAAGTGCATAAGTTTACATATAATTTTACACTTTTCCACGCGTATGGTGTAACATGTAAATTTTTTTTTTTGGTGAGGATCACGGATTATAGATTATGAACCGTCGGAGTTAAGGTGATACATTTTCCCCCAGCATCTGGATGAAAACCTGATTTTGTTTTGACGCTGCGATCGGAGTTATAGTGTAAAATAAATTATAAAGTAAACGAAACGCAAAAATATTGAACTTTATTACAGTTTATTCAGTCAAAGGCCCATAATTAAGTTTGTAATATGCATTGGATAAAAGCTTAAAAGAAAACGACTATGAAGATAATTGTTACGTCGTAGTTTTGTGAGACATTGTTTAACGCGAGGAAATATAAGAAGGAAAACGGACCCGAGGAGATATTGGTTTTAGTACTTTTTTACTTGGTCTCGGAGAAGGAATTTTCCCGGTCCTTCGAGCTCCAGAGATAGAGGAACTTCTGCAAATGTTCGATTTAGGTGAAGACAATATTTCAAAATAAATAAAAGAAGAATAGTTCTCCTTCAAACCTTTGTGGCTATAAATCGATGATGTTCTGTGTCCAATTCTTAAAGCCTAATTGTGAGGACTGGCTAATCTGAAGAATATGGAATCCCACGAGATAATGCGGTCCCTGACGCATTCGGAAAACAAATTTTTCTTACAATAGAATCTAGCAACGGTCTTAGAATTTTGGCCAGCTTTGTACGTCGAGAACAAATTGACCTGTCGCAGTTTTTTTCTTTTTCTCTCCCCTACCATAGACCATGTGGAAGGAAAATCCCGAAGAGAAGCTGAAAAGTATTGGTGCCCCAGCTATCTGAAATGAATGCTCCATATGGTGAGAAAAGAAGGCGAGGTGATCTTTAAGCGTTAAGGACGGCGGGCCCTTACTAAATAACTAACATAGCCCCGTCATGAAATCTGTTCCCCCCCTCTACTTCTACCTTCGCCCCCGTCATTCCGTTTGCTTGATTGGCGTTGAGGATAGTCCGGCGTGAAATAAAACCTGAAAGAAAATAAGATAGGAAAAGAATTGACCAAACCGAACTTTGGAAATTAGTGAATTTAAAGAATAATAATAAGGAGTAATAACGTGTTAACCACCAATCCTATGGCTAGTGACTAAACTTACCTAAAAGGAGACGAAAACTGCAGCTAGGAATCTTTTGAAAGACGAGCACGAATAGATTATTGGGGAATTCTGAAAAAGTCAGACTTTATTAATTGGGAATAATAGTAAGCGGAGGTCGTCGTTTGAGAGGGAAAGAAAAGAAGAAATAAAGTATACCGCGACCAGAAACTCTTTTTAATTGTTTGTTACTTTTTATAAACTATTGTTAATACCTTTTATCTTTTTTATATTTTTTCGGAGAATTAGTAGTGACAAACTACACCGCAAAATTGAAACCTTTTCGCGAGACGAAACCCGTTCAGTGAACTCTATGAAAGACTCGTTTTAGATAGATTAAAGAATAATGTCGAAAGAAGGATAACTAGTGATACCTATCGATTATTTAGTCCTAGGATGTATGACAAAGATATGCTTTAGTAAATGTATGTGATACGAAATAAAGCCCTAATCTAATCCGATACATGCGTTGTGTGTTTTGCTACGTGGGAAATTTAGCCGCGTGATTCTTTAATCGTGAGAACTTGGGGACAAGGGCATCTACATTTTTAGAAGGGAAGTTTGCAGATACGTTAACCTGGGAGATGCAGGCGTTACAATAGCTAGATGGTATACATTTATAAATATCAGTTTACACACAATTACACATAAGTTTGCACATTTGAACAACAGTTTACACATGATTTTGCACATTTATAAACAAATTTACACACGTATGGCTAGATGATCTACAATTATATCTATAAGTTACACATATTTATGCATAATTTTATACATTTATCCAGAAATTTATACATGTATAAACATAAATTCATACAAGTATACACGCATACAGACCTGTAAAACACACGTATTTTATGATGTAGCGTCCCCCCCACCCCCGCAATATGAACAGCATTTGAGGTGGGTGAGAGCTAAGAGTTCGATACCGAAAACTAGATATGACACCTGATATCGCTATATTTATATAAGCACACATTAATTTATTAACCTAATCATATAACCATTCCATAACAAATATACATTGTACTAAAACATGCTATTTTATCACTAAGGGGGCCCCATCTATCATGTTTCTGGTTCAAAATTAAACTCAAGGCCAAGGCCTTTTAATGTCATTAATTTATACAACCGGCACTCTAGCCTTAATAAGAGGGACTCTGCAGTTGCAGGTAATTACAGTTATGATGGCTATGCTTGCTTTACCACCGTTCTAGGGAGATCTACACTTCCGAATCAAATATTCCGTTCGTTTGCGCCTACCAGCGCAATGCCCCTCCTTTATTTACCTAGAAAGGGGGGAGGAACAGTGACCCCTCCTGGTAAGTGTAGATGCCCGTTAAATGAACTCAATCACGGAGTGCGCTACTAATTTACAAATTATAGTCATAAGCGCTCCGTGCATTACCGTAGCATCAGTCAAGCTTGATAGTCGTATCAACCACAATACCCATAACTCAATTCTTGCTGAGTCTCAATTGATATAGCTAGGTGCTTAATCAGAATAAATAAAATTATCAATTAACTTATATCTTAAACAGTTGCTAATTAACATTAATTGAAGAGCTTTGAACACAAAAATCAGGTCCGCGAGTGTCTCCATATATCCAATACAATGTAGCCGTAACTCCGAGGGAAAAAAAAAAAAAAAAAAAAAATTGGTCAATCATAGATCATTGTAAAGTTTGGGCGTGCATCCGTGGCCTTTACACACAAACATCATAACGCACTCACCCGGGAACTTCATATTATTCTATCATCACGCTGCTTTACCATATCCACGCCAGTCGCTCTCAATTTCGTCATTGGATTCGAACGCTAAATTTCTTCACTACAGATCGTACCGCTCCGGTTTCATCATGAATTATAGTCCGCTTCTGCCTCGCTTGTACGACCAGTGGCCGGACGAATAACCATATTAAGAGAAAAGTATAATAATATTTATTAACAATAAAACAGTTTATACTTTCAACGATATTTTACTTGTTGCTTTCCTCTTTATTAAGTCCCTGTTGTTGACAGACTTGTAGGGCGTTATTGGACAACGAATTCCATAATTAATACGGTCTTATTTCCATAATTTTTCCGAGGGGTAGACTATTACTTAAACAACAACAACGTCCGCTACATTTTTGTCGTTTCAACTCGAACGTCTTCAACATCAAGGCAAAGGGCATCTCCCATTACTTGTTAGACTTCTTTTTAAAAAAATGATCACTCCTTAGAATGTCTCTCGTTCACAACAAAACGGCAAAAAAAAACCCACGCTCTTCAAATTCGCCGAAAACGATCGCCGCTGGAAGCTGAACTATATTCTCGGAAGATACGTTAACAATGCAGCTCCAACAGAGGACTATTAACGATCGTTCACGGCTTATATATATCCAAACGACAAGATAAACAAAACAACTTAACGCACTGTAAACAATACTACTCATACAACGAACACACTTACTATAAGACTACGCACTAATAATAATCAAAGGAAAAACTATAATAACAAATTTTAATTCTCTACTATACAAATTTCTATATATATATAGTCCTGCCATCAGACATACGTGACTCCTACACTGTAACGTCACAATGATTTTCACAGGTAAAGTTTCGTAGAACAAGAGAGTACTTGATGTATACAAATGTATTTAAACAAGGTTTTGTTAATATTTTTAGAAAATGTGTATTCTTGAGCTATTCTATTTAGCCTGCTGGCAGGAAGCAAAGGAAAAAGGATTTTAATAAGAAATCTGCTGCTAAATTCTGAAATAACGTTCGCCAAGTTTTCATATCGACTGCTCTTGAATTGTAGACAAGAGCAAGGCAATTGTCGATAGTCAAAGTTTACACTAGAAAGTCGACGGTATACTCAAATCGTGTTCATGGTAGCTAGAATCGGCAACTGCGTCATTTACCAGGTGACCGTCGACACTTGTCGACTGTCGGCTGCTTGTCGATGAGCTAAGTGTAGACCACCAGGGTAGATGTAGAACGGGAGGCGAAGCTCGTAACTGGTTTATTTCGTTGAATAAGCCTACGTGGTTGGTTTATTATTTTAATGCAAAAAAAATTGATTTGATTTGAAATAAATACGTTAATTCAAATAAGTTGTTTAATTGAAACCGCTAATAAAATATAAACTTGCAATTTCTTCTCAGGGAAGAGGTAGAACGGGAGACGAAACTCGTAACTGTTCTAATGCTATTTCGTTGAAATGAAAAAAGCGCCACAAAACTCTACAAGGCCAGGTTCGGAAACTAAAGGCTGTTAATTTAATGAGCTCCTCCCGCTGCTACAATGGCTACGGCTGTGCTTAGCAGCTGCATCCACCCCATCTGTGCTATATTATTCCGTCAACCGCTAAGAGTTGTTTATTATTAAAAGTTGAGTGGTTGCCTGTTTTTGCAGCACCAAATCCAGCATGAGTCCATTTACAAAAAGAACGAAAAACCTTCATAGAAATTTGAGTGTAGCCTCATCCCAAGTCGTTAGTGCTCTAACGTGCATCTCAGCAGGCCATCAAGAGAGAAGGCCTGCTCTCG
>JAHWFO010062914.1:791039-806881 GCA_023313115.1 Rhysida immarginata
AACCCACAAACAAACCCACAAACCCACAAACAAACAAACATCCTTCTTTATATATATAGATAGAAGGATGTTTGTTTGTTTGTGGGTTTGTGGGTTTGTTTGTGGGTTTTTAGTGGGTTTGTTTCTTTGTTTTTTATACAAATCTACAGTTTTATTCCGATCTTGATAAAATTTCGCATACATGACCTTCAAAGCATGAGGAAGGTCACTGTCTAACTCAGATTTCGAAATTATAATAATTATTTATAAAAATCGATATTCATGGTTATGGCAGGGCATATTAATGAGAAATATCTCATGACCAACAATAGGTATCAACAATGTTATCAACACGCAATTCACAAACACTCTGCACGGACCAACCAATATATATCTCATGACCAACAATGAAAGGAAAATTTTGTGCAACAGTAGGTATCAACAATGGTGTCAACACGCAATTCACACTACGCTCGGACCAGCAACAGATATCTCATGACCAACAATGCAAGGCAAAGTTTGTGCAACAATAGTCCCGTCGTGTTTGCATCAACAATGGTCTCAATGCGCAATTCACCAATAACAATGAGCACAAAATTATTCAAAGAATTATAACAATGAACAAAAAATGATGATGCAATGATAGAAAGTTCTTTTCAAAGAATTATAATAATGAACATAAAATGATGTTGCAATGACAGAACATTCGTTTCCAAGAATTATTAACAATGAACAGGAAATAGACATAATAGACGATATAGATAGGACAGTCTCTCTCGATGAGGCAGAGGAGGTACACGTGTCTTCCTTCAGCTCCTAACAAGCGTTCAGACGATTGGGAAAAGTGTATGTGTTTCTTTGTGTATATATGTGTGTTTACCTTCAAGTGTAACAATCCCTCGGCTAGTCCTCTTCTATATATATATAAAGAAGGATGTTTGTTTGTTTGTGGGTTTGTTTGTTTGTTTTTTATACAAGTCTACAGTTTGATTCCGATCTTGATAAAATTTCGCATACCTGACCTTCAAAGCATGAGAAAGGTCAGTGTCTACCTCAGATTTCGAAAATATAATAATTATTGATAAAAAATCGATATTCATGGTTATGGCAGGGCATATTAATGAGAAATATCTCATGACCAACAATGCTAGGCAAAGTTTGTGCAACAATAAGTCTGAACGATGGTATCAAAACGCAATTCACAAACACTCTGCACGGACCAACAATATATATCTGATGACCATCAATGCAAATAAAAGTTTGTGCAACAATAGGTATCAACAATGGTGTCAACACGCAATGCACCAACACTATGCAAGGATCAACAATATATGTCTCATGACCAACAATGCAAGGCAAAGTTTGTGCAATATAGAATAGGAACAGAAATAAACTGTTAACGCCACGCCCGAACCGATATTCGATTAGTGGGGAACGCGAGCGCATTTCTCTGATACACCATTGAACTACCTCTTCAACACTTAGATACCAAAAGAAAACTCTATGCTTCGGCGAAGAGAAGAAATACTAAAATGATTACGATAACCATACTTATCACAAGCCGTGTAATTTGTTAAAATAAATTTATTGTGCAAAAGTTTGTCTGGCCAGACTATAACGAGGAAGATCCTCAAAAAAGCGAACCAACCATTCGGCTGGGTATGTTTCCTCGCAACAACACTTGACGCCTAAGAACGCGTCGTGTGAACCCTTTTTATTTAAGTTATGTGGGAGTGGGACACAGTAATCTCCCTAAAGGAAAAGATTCTTTTCGTTGCCAAAAAAGAGTAAAGACTAAGTGCATCGGAGGAGAAGACGGGACAGAATAGTAACGGCTAATAATTAAAAACCGATTATGAAAACGAGGGGAATAGAATGGGCGGAAGTCTCCAACAGACAAGAACCTCAGCAAAACACATTACCCAAACGCGGAAAGCTTGCCAGAAAGCAAGGTAAGACGACATTATAGCCACGACCGCAAAAGCACACAAACTGTGATTAAATGCGACGACAAAATAAAAAAAACTTTTTTTTAAACGGTACACAAAAAAGAACCGTAATAGTACATACATACATTTGTACCGTCGTTAATAGGGTTTCATCATATTACATATGATGCTAAAATCCTAAAAACAAACTTTGTCGACAATCTTGCATTGTTTAAGGGCCTATCTGAAAAGTAACTGCGTGGCGACCATTTGTGAGCACTTGTGCCCAACCCGTCTCAAAAGTCTCCGCGAGGCGCGCATGGTCGAAATGAACGCGTCTTAAAAATGCCCCGCTCTCGACCAAGAGCGCCCACGGGCAACCGCACGAAACCCTGGTCTAGAGCTGGGTTATTCAGTGGTCCTCCGCGGTCATTTAGAAATCAAAATGGCAGAGCGATTTACAGTGGAAATAAATCGTGGTTTTCAATTTTAATTTGTGAATAAAGGAGAACTTAATCGATATTTATTATTCACTAAATACATTTTATATTATTTGTTAAGCTTATTTTAAATACATATGGTAGTATTTTAGTATCATATACATTGGCCTGTCGATGGTTTCGATTTCAAACGCTATCGGCACTCGACGTTCATTTTAGCCACTATAATTCCCATACAATACGTATAATGAATATGGGCAAAGAAATTAATTTTAAACATATTTATTTGACTCACACCATCTCAAACAGCAACGAACAAAGAGATGCATGAATGATCTGTAATTTTACAAATATTTAATAAAATGATAATATTTAATTCTTATTTTAATGACGTTTGAAAGTTTTAAAGTTTTCGAAAAATCATATACATGTATATATTTGATACTACAGTGGAACCTCGATAAATCGAATTTCAAGGGAAGATGAAAATACTTCGATTTATATAGGTTTTGAATTATCAAGGTTTCGATTTAACGAGGTTAAATATAACAAAATTCGAATTATTGCGGATTTGTGTGAGATTTTAGTAACCTAAACTAACAACAATAAATAGGGCATACAAAGGCAAAAGAGTACTAACGATTTCGAAGGTCTGGAAGTCGATGACTGGAGAGAATTCTTGAACTCGATTAAATTTCGCTCCAAAGTACCCACTTTATATGTCCCCCCCCCCCCTCCTCGCTTCTCATTGGCTACTTGGAAACTGTTCCTCATTGGCTCTTCAGAGACTGCTCCTCATTGGCTATCGCCATTAGCTCCAAGTGAATTCGATTTATAAAGGTTCGGATTGAGAATATTCGATTTATGGAGGTTCGTTCATCTTTAACTTCGATTTATAGAGGCTCTGTTTGCCAGAATTCGAATTACAGAGGCTAAATTCCCATTTGATACCCTCGAAAAAAATTCGATTTATCCATTGTTTTTACTTCGAATTATAGAGGTTTTTGCCTTTGAGCGGAAGGGAATAGACAAAAATTTCGAATTATAAAGGATTTCGATTTATCGAGGTTCTACTGTATTTTTTTTTCAGTTCTACCCAAAAAATTGTTATTATTACTATTATTATTTTTATTATTATTATTATTATTATTATTGTAAATTGTTTCACCCAATTTTCCACTTTCATTATAAAGTAATTTTCTTATTTAAAAAGTTTCCTTATTTAAAAAGTTTACACTAAAGTTGAGAAGCAAATGTATGTTTTAAATTTATGTTATCAGTCATATACCTCAACTGTATTTTGTATTAACATTGTTACTTTACTTTAGTTTTATAAATTTAATTGTATTAATTTCGTATATCATAATTTTTTTCATAAATTTTTATCATTTAAATGAAATGAAGTAAATCCCATTTATATTTTTTTTTGTTATTTTTTTTTTTTTTTTGCTTTTATTTATTATTTTTTAAAAGAAATTTATTAAATAGCAATCATTTAATTAAATAGCAATACTTTTTCACTTCATTATTTTCTCTTTTTTAATGTTTGAGACAATACAAACGAATTTTTAATTGCGAGGTCTTCATCATGACATTCGTAAGATGAATGTCGCCATTGAAAACCTCGGAATCGTCTCAAAAGTCCCCAAGACCGCGCTCGACCGCACACGACCATACCACGTGACCTGGTAATCTCCTAGTCGCCGCGCGGTTACTTTTCAGATACGCCCTAACTACGTCTGATTAGCTTGTAAGCGTGTAAACATGGTGGCTGTGACTGGTACTACTTATAATTTTGAATTTTTGTCAATCACAATTATTTTCAATTTTTTTTTCTTTAAAGCACAATGAAAACCGTCAGTTTTTCTTTCAAAAATTTCCAGAATTCTTTACATTCAAAAAACCTTAAATAATTTTAAAAATCTTCAATTTTGGAGGGTAATCTTTCAACCTGGCAACATTGTTTTGTACCAACCTAATAGAAAAAAATTTATAATTTAACTTTTTATAGTAAAAAATTGTGCTCTCATTGACTTAAAACACTTGCAAAGTTGATTCTGAAAGGTTTTACGCACCATGCCGTGTAAATAATTGCCAGAAATCAATTAAACACTTAATTGGCTTTTGTATGGAAAATGAGGAAAATTAAACTATTATAAGCGGAAATCTTCTATCCGAAGCTTTTATATGTAGGGTCGACTCTATTTCATAATTAAACACTGCAGAGGAAACTTCATCCATATTACTACAAAGATAACCTATTATTTGTTCTGTCAGATTTGCGTCAATCAAATTTAATACTCTATGTAAACGACAAAGTATTTATGAAATCGGCTTTTATTTCCAGACTATTGTAGAGGTCCAATTATTTACAGAGAAAAATAATCAAAGCTGGACAATAAAGTCGTTTCTTCGAATTCTAATGGTAACAACATCTGCGCGCCTCATTCACAATTTTTATGAAATTCATTAATGAACGTATTTACATCTTCTGAACAAAAGAGGAACCTTTTTTTCCTCTTTTTAATAATTAATATATTCGATTCATTTTTGAAAGCAAGCGGAAGACCGCCTTGAGAGTCAATGAGGAAACTCTTCAAATAGATTGTCATAAAGCTTTAGAACCTATTGTCATACGAGAACATAATAAACCATTTGTCATAAAAACCAACAGTTTGTCCTCAGAAAGCAATGCAATAAGACAGAAGACCGATTGATAAAAGGTATCGTTTACATTAGACAGTAACTTTATTCAAGATTGACTCCGATACTGGAAAGGTTTCATTACAAACGTTTTTATAATGAGCGTTAAAGCAAATTTTAAAAACTAGAAAAAATGTTTTTGTGATTATTATTTCGTTTCACTAATATATACTTACATAAATCTGAAACGTGCATACGTCTATACGGCGTTTTTCGCATTTCGGCCACGTAAAAATTTAGAAGAATGTTCAAAATGTAATTAATTTTACGTAGATCTCCCTTTTTGAAAATCTCTAGGCGACATAATCTCTAGGCACTTGTCTTACCCTTATCTTTCCACGTCCGGATGACGTTTTGATCGATGATTAGGGGATGTTTAGCAGGGTTGATGGTGTAGTATTGGAATGGGTCATTTTTATGTGAAATGGATAATTTTTCGGACCACATGGCTTCACAATTGGAGGAGTATGTTCTTCAGCGCATGTGGAAGACTTGTTGATAATACAGGGTGTCCCAATTGATGTATACACTCTTTAAAACGTTATAACTTAGCAATGAAATGAGATAGAAATATAAGTATTTATTGTATTTTATTCCTTAAACTTCTTTAAGCCCGTACATGTTCAAAATGTTTACCTTCTGCTAGAGTACACTCCCAACACCAACGTTGAACAGAGCGACATACTGAATAGATTGTAGCTAATGGGATATCATTGATGGAATGTTCAATCTACTCTCTTAATTCTGTCAGTATTTGTGGGTTTGTGGTGTACACAGTGTTCTTTAAAGTTCCCCAAAGGTAGAAGTCGAGAGGGGTTAAATCGGAAGATCGAGGCGGGAACCCTGTAGCACTTCCTCTTCGTCCTATCCATCTGTGATGGAGGAAAATGCTCACATCGAGATGAAAGGTAGGTGGAGCCCCGTCTTGTTGGAAGTAAACCTCATTTCCATTCTCGAATAACACTTCAGTATCCACTTAAGTTCGCCGGCTAGGTGGCCGAGAGGGCTAGGGCGTAGGCTTTCCAGTTCTCGAGTCCGCCTGGCCGCGGGTTCGAATCCCGCCGTGGGCATGGATGTTTGTGTTTGTTCCGGGCTGCGTACTGTTATAACTGTTATAACCCGCCAAAATTTAAACAAATGAACAACAATGAACGTGTTGCTATGCTTTTACAGCTTTAACATTTCAAAGAGTGTATACATCAATTTGGGACACTCTGTAATAAGATATTCCCCAAGCGATCAGCAGGACGAAATGTGGCACTATGAACAACTGTTTAGTACTATTTGGCCCAAGGTGTTGGGGAAACTGTTATTCTTTAAACCCGGCCCATTACATCTAACAGTCATCGGTACAGGATGCTGCGCGGACACTCAGAGTAGGTGTTCAATGTGGCCACTGTCCTTCCCACAACAACATGCAGTTTATCAGAGATGTTCCGTACATGGAAGAAGATGATAAGTTTAAAGTAACCAGGAATTGAATGTCTCCATGATAAACAACGTTTTGGAGCTAACCCCAAAGCCAAAAATCGCATGGGGTTATCCGCATTATTAGGAGAGTACGGCTGATGACTCACTCCTCGAGAAATGTTGTCGCAGCAACTGCTGAACAACATGTCCAGTGTATGAGGGTGCACAGTCTTATTGAAATACGATTTTTATTAAGGCATCCTCTTTGCTGCATCTTCGGATAGCATACTGTTTTTAAGTGTCCCGATATCGAGTTGCAGTCCAAATGGTCAAAGAAGTTCGGATCCAAATGGTTAAATAAGTTCGGATCCAGGAGAAATATTGTAGAAACTCTATATAAGTTTTCGTAACTTTTCAGCGCTTACGCTAGGGGCGCTGGTAATATTTTATTCAATAAGACACGCGCATTGTATTACAAGACCTGACCTTTATTACTGTAGCATCTTTTGTTCTAAAGTAATTGGAGTGTTTCAAGAATTTCCTGTAATCACTATGTGATCAAAAGTTTAGGGACACCAGCATTTCTGCTTAGCAAGCTTCAGGTAACAGGAATTAGTAACCGGTGGCACCCGCTTTTGCTCTAATGACAGCCTCCACCCTCCGAGGAAAACTTTACAGCAGTTTTTAGTAGTAAATAACTGGAATTTCCCACCATTCTGCCTCAGAGCACTCATTAGTTCAACCACGAATAAAGGATGGCATTGTTTGGCTCGTATTCGATGTTCCATTTCTTCATACAGGCGTTCAGTGAGATTGGGATCGGAGCTCTGGCCAGGCAAATTAATTTCTTTAACCCAGTTGTCTTAAAACTAGTCGTGTACAGACATTGCTTTGTGGCAAGGAGCATTGTCATGTTGATACAGAAAAGGCCCATCCCTGAAATTTTTTCCAGAACATTGGCAGTGTACAGTTGCCCAAGATGTCTCGATAAGCAACAGTACATATCGTTCCTTTAACAGAAACAAGCTGGCCTAGTCAACCATGAAAAAGAGCCCCTTATTATGATGTCACCTCCTCCAAACTTCTCAGTAGGCACCACACACCCAGGAAGGAAATGTTCTTCAGGCATCCGCAAAATTTAACTTCGTCCATCTAATTGCCAGTGTATACCGTGATTCGTCAGTCCATAGGACACGTTTCCACTGTTCTATGCTCCAGTTTCTGTGAGTTTTACACCACTCCAAACGTCGCATGGAATTGTTTTCAGTGATGCTTATAAGCTGCAGCACGACCTTTGCAATCCCAGGAAATGGAGTTTCCGACGAATGGTAAATGTGATAGCAACACAGGAAGCAGAATTTCTGAACTCTATAGCATTCATTTCAGCAGAAGATCTTCGATTGCTCCAGTTCACATGTGCAGGCACTCGATGATGTTTGTCTGTTAATTTCTTGGGTCTGCCAGTTTGTGATTGCACTGTTGTTGCTCCCTGGGTCTTCCACCTCGCAATCGCATTTTCTGTATTGTACGGTTTATTTGTAGAATGGTGGAAATTTCACGGACTGACTTGTAGCACAAGCGGCATTCTGTGATGGTTTCATGTTGGAAGTCGCTTAGCTCTTTTGAACGACCCATATCTTAATAATACGAAGCAGAAACAGGTATTGGACATTGAAACTGAAACACCTTCGCAAATAGCACTGGATACCCCCAGGGCTGAATAGAACCTTCTGCTAGGTAATTAATCGTATGCATATCAATGAATCACGTGTCAGAGGTCTTGGTAGTCACTCCAGTAGAAAAGTTCGATAGTAAGCTTCAAATTGTCTGTGCAGAGCGCTATAATGGGAGACATATCCGACTTCAAAAGAGGGCAGATTGTTGGGGCGCGTCTAGCAGGTGCATCTGTGTCCAAAACTGCCACACTTTGTGATGTCTCACGTGCTACAGTATCCAGGGTGATGTGTGCATATGAACAGGAAGGACGAACCACGTCCAGGAGGAGCAACTGCAGGGGAAAACGGAAGTTGTCGGAAAGAGACGTCAGGACATTGACCAGGATTGTTGCACGAAAGCGGAAAACCACCGCAGCAGAAATCACCGCAGAAATGAATACACACCTCCAGGAACCTGTGTGCACGAAGACAATCCGTCGTTACCTGCATAAATCCAACATCCATGGCAGGGTTGCTATACTGAAGCCTTTCATCAGTAGTACAAATGCCTCCAAGCGGGTTCAGTGGTGACGGACGCATAAAACCTGGACGTTGGATGACCTCAAACGCGTCATATTCTCGGACGAGTCCAGCTACACTGTCTTCCAAACAACAGGGAGGGTATTCGTCTGGAGGAGCCCCTCTGATGCCTACAACCCAGACTGCTTGGCACCCACAGTCAAACACGGAGGTGGATCAGTAATGGGTGGATCAGTAATAGTTTGGGGTGCAAACTGTGCAGGACCTCTACCGATCCTTCCCAAGACGTGTTACTGCTGTGCTGGCTGCCCACGGTGCCCCAACACCTTATTAAATAAAGATTTTGGATTTCTACCAGGTGTTTCAGTTTCAATGTCCAATACCTGTATGTGTCTGAAGGTGTATGATGCTATTTAATTAATTTACTTGACATTGTCATGCAACATTTGGCACTTTCCATGATATATGAGGGGTGTTACTAAACTTTTTATCACATAGTCTAGATACAAAAGAAAGTTTAATTTATTAAGTTATTGAATTTTAATTTTAACTTTAATATACTTTTATTAACAGCAGCTCATTTTCTAAGGTTTAATTAACTACTAACTTAAATAAGGAATTGGAGTAAAAATGAATATTAGTATCCTTTCCATGCTGTTCTTCGTGATAATAGCTATGCAATATTCAACTGTACAAAATGCTAAAGGTATGAATAGATTCTTTAACTGATATCGTTTTTACAAATTAATTTAAGTTTTAATCAATACTATCTCCGCTAACATCAAAAAATTACACTATCTACCAAAAAGTAATAGGCATCTACACAAAATGTTTGTTTGCGGTTTTTGAACTGTTAAAACCTTCTGACGCCCACCTCTTGGGGTTATAACAGCAGCTACCCTCTGAGGCATTTTGTGGAAGATATTCTTTGAACTTTCTGCCATTCCTCTTGCGAAACCTCAGATAGGTAGATAAAAGAAGTTTCGAAACCTTAACTGCCTTTCAAACTCCTCCTTAGATATCCAATGGGATTAAGGCGGGATTCTGTGGAGGCCATTGCAAACTTTGAATATTGTTGTTTTCATACCATCGCAAAGCAGCAGTAGCAACATGAAATCTCGTATTGTCATCTGAAGTAACAGGGATACATTCCATAATAATGCCACAATGTCTAGAGTATTAAGTTATGATTATGAGTTCATGTTACCATTAACAACCACCATTAATCCATCACTACAGTAAGTACGCCATAATGCCACCAGAAACAAATTTTCTGGTAGGCACTACACAATCTGGCAGAAACAGCCCTTTAATTTTCTGGCCCTTACGCTTTCACTGATTCGAGACAGCGTGAACCTTGACTCGTCATCCTCCCAGAGGACTTATTTCCAATGTTCCAGTGTTCGGTTGCAATAGTCTAGTCACTATTTAAGCCTTTGAGGCTCGTTGGTCTTTGTGATATGAGCTTATGCGCAGCTTCTGTATTTGAATATCCAAGGTGATGATCTTCCAGTCGCAATCTTCCAATGGAACACCCCTTTGGCTCCTTGAAACTCCTATTTGATAATGGCCATTGGCTGTGTCCGGTTTTTGACAATTTCACGTTTCTGGGTTCTGCGAACTCTATTGGTCAGAATTTTTAGTCATCCGGAAGGTTCAGCATTTCTGCGATGTTCCTCCACCTTCCACCTATGAAGGACAAATGCCACAGTTGATGTCGGCTTGTTAACTTCTCTGCTGGAAAATCAAGTAAGGTGGCCATCCAATAAGTACACACTTATCGAATTCCAATATTAGTTTTACAATGGCACTTTTCATAACCGCCACGCGAGTCTATTAATCTACTGTCAGGGAAATAACCAACAGCCTTTTTTGGTAGATAGATAATTGTCTTTAATATACAAAATATGTTTAAAAAGTTCGATAAACGGACCGATTTCTAAACGGCAACGTGGCCTAGGAACGCCTGCGCACTGAGAAACATATCTAGAAGCACCACCTAGCGTCAAAACATTAAACTGAAGCAGATTTGATGAAAAGTAGGAAAGAAAATTCTACAGCCTGTGTTCGAACAAGGAACCTTCTGCTCACCGTGCAGACGCGTTAACCAATTGCGCTACTGTGGACATGGAAACATTAACGTTATCTACATGTGCTTAGGGCTGATTGGAGCAGTTCCCATTTCGCAGACTGGGAATAGCTTTCCTAATAGTGTAATATTCACCTGAAAGTAAATAAAGAATGATTTAAAAAGGATTTCCTCACGCCAAGCCTCAGATGTTTAAATAATTGATAAAAACAATAATGCTAGAGAACAACGGACGCCTCAACAATATAGCAGAAAAAATATTGAAAAAATATTGTTTGCTATATTGTTCAGACGAATATTAAGCCAGTATGAAAGACAGTCCCAGTCTGCGAACTGGGTACTCTCCAGCCAGCCCTAAGGACATGTAGATAGCGTTAATGCTTCCATGTCCACAGTGGTGTAAATGGTTGGCGCGTCTGCGCGGTGAGCAGAAGGTTCCTGGTTGGAACCCAGGGTGTGGAATTTTCTTCCCTATTTTTCATCAATTGTTTAAACATCTGAGATTTGACTTGAGAAAATCCGCTTTGGATCATTCTTTACTTAATTTCCGATGAAGCAGATTTGCCTGCTGCGGCCAATAGGATCATTCGCATTCCTTACCGCAGCAGTCAAATCTACTTCAGTTTACAGTTTTAACGCTAGGTGCTGCTTCTAGACATGTCTCTCAGTGCTTAGGCGTGCCTAGCTTATGTTGCCGTTTAGAAATCGGTCCATTCACTGAACTATATAGACATACCTTGCATAATTAAGAAAGTACATTCTAAGACCAAGTTACTAATTGTTACCTTATTTTATGCAGTATCTGTTAAGAATTCGGACGATGATTTTTTTTTCTGCTACCAAGATGGAATGACTTATCCAGATCATAAAAATTGTGAATATTATTTCATCTGCAAGAACAGAAAATATCACCATACAAAGTGTCCAGCGCACTTTCATTTCAATCAAGAGTTGGAAGTATGTGACAGGCCGGAAAAAGCAAACTGTATACTAATGGATTAGTAATTGCATAACCATTTTTAAAATGCAGGTAAATATCTAATGCCTGGTTAACTTTTTCAATAAATCAATGTCACCGTTTAAGCTAAGCACCTCCTGGTCCACAAAGTCCGTTCGCCTATTAAGAACCTTACAGAAAAGAAACTGCTTCAGGAAAGGCGAAACAATCCTGTTGATAACGCAATTACACGAACAGAATAGATTAATGTTTGGAAGCATTATTCCAAGTACAGGGTGTCCCAACAACAATATCTAATTTTAAAACTCAATATCTTGGAAACGGAGAGCGATAGAATAATTAAACAAGTGATACGCTTATTTCGAAAGCCGTAAAAAGCTGATACAGAAGTATCAAAATTACTTACAAATTTTGCCGATAGGTAGCACTGGACGCTGTAGTCGCAATACTGAGACCGAGAAATAGGCTATAAACTCTCCGTTGAAAGCTGCCATCGCAATTACTTCAAAATTGATAGAAAATGTTCTCTTTTCGCAGGACAGATGGCGCAAACGAAGAATAACTTCATCCACTACATACAGCACTACCTGTCGGCAACATTTGTAATTAATTTGTGACTAATTTTGAGGCTTCCGTATCAGATTTTTGCGGCTTTCGAAATAAACGCACCACTTGTTTCATTCTTTCATCGATCTCCGTTTCCGAGTAACTTACTCTGAAAATCAGGGATAGCCTGTGCCAGGCGTTCGATTTTATACAGCTAAGTGCATCAATAACGGCACGTATGATATCCCGAAATATTCTGGAGCATGCTTTATTAAGAAAGAATTGGCTTTACTTGTTATTTGTTTGGGGAGTATCATATGCCTCTACTTCCAATTTAGTCCACAGTTCATAGGCAAATGGATATTAATCAGGGAGGAAGATGGTACGTTTTCCTGAAACCATCGTTGTGTACGTTTGGCTTTATTGTCTGGTGCAGAATCTAGTTGAAAACACCATTCGCTTTAGCTTCCAAAACTTCATTAATATAGGTTTCGGCATTTGTTTTCACTGCTTTAGAGCAAATATGTTTTTACAAATGTTATACCATACGGAGGCGAAGGTATTTCCGAAAGCGAAAAGACGTTGTGGACTATGAAGTAATATCATATATGATAAATTTACACATGAACACGCCGTCTGAAGTAATGTAGCAACTTCAAAGAGTAAAAAAAATTGTCAGACATATCCATGTAAAGTAAATGTGTATACACTGTGTAACAAAAATATAAACTCGTGTTTAAAAAAGAGAATGAAACAAAGCAATGAATGCTTGTTTTGTTCAGTTTAAGGTAAGCTAATGAAATATTACGTTAGATTGGACTTTTCCCATTATCTCTGAGAGCTTGAGCTTTTGAAAAATATATCAACGAATAAAAACGTATTCCAAAATGTTAAAATCAACCTGTGAAGAAATTATAAACTCACCTGCAAACACATCGATTAATAGCCAATAAAAGATCTGTTTTCGTATGCAAATTAATTTAAAGTGTTCTGCTGTTGTATTAACTTCACTTGAATAGTTTCTGTTGTTTCTGTAGTAACAAGCCTCGTGGTAAACACTGATCCGAGTCGGAAAATCGAAAAATATACCTTTTACACGGAAAAGGCAAAAGTATACGTCATATTGCTGCAGAACTGCACCGATAACAAACTGTTGTACAAAATATTTTGAGAAAGGGTGACAAATACGCCTCAGCAAAATGATCAGGACGTCCTGCAAAACTCCAGCCGCGAGATCGTCAGCGTGTTTTTTCTCTTGTCACCAGAGAAGGAATGTCAACTCGTGAAATTGCTCGTTGTTTGGCAACAAATGTGTCTAACCAAATCGTGTGGAACGCGCTGAACTCTATAAGTCACGTCCAATTTCAGAAGATTAAGACAAAACCAATGCTCACAAAATGCCATCGAGCCGTCCGACTTGAATGGGCCAAAAAAGCTGTCAAGTGGGATGACAAATGGAACACTGTTGTCTTTTCTGATGAAAAGATATTTTGTTTGGATAAACCGCATGGTTACAATTCGTATTTGCATGATTTGCGTACTGTCCCAAGACCAGACTATGTCGTTGACAAGGAAGTGGAGGAACAATGTTCTGGGCTGCATTCGGAGCAGGTGGAAAATCGGGTATTGCTTTCATTGACGGAAAATGGACTCAAAGTAGTAAGAAGAACTACTTTACGAGCTTCTGAGACATTTTGGTGCCTTGATTGGAGGCCCTAATTGGCGATTCTAAGTCGACCACCACCTGGTTTCAGCAATAGCAGATTAAAATTCTCGACTGGCCATTAAGATCCCTTGATCTTAACCCAATTGAGATCGTGTGGGCTATGCTGGTAAAGATAGTTTACGGCCACAGCAAGCAATATCTTCACATCAACGATGCATAGGACAAACTTTCAACTGAAAAATTACAAATGATAATCAGCAGCATGAACAATCGAGTTATTGCAGCTACTCACTACTGATGTAACTATAAATATCATTATATATAGGTGAGTTTATAGTTTCTTGACAAGGAAAATTTAAAATTTAGCAATAATGGTTTTATTGGGGTTTTTTTCAGGATCGTAAACTTTCAAAACGTAATGAGAAAAGCCAAAAATACCATAATGTTTCTCTAGTTATCTTAAGAAAAAGGTCAATTAAAGTACTGGTATTTTTGAAAGTGAGTTTATTCTTTTGTTAGGCAGTGTATCACTTAAAGTAACTAATTTTATTTGCTTGCCTTTGCAATAAATGGTAATCAAAATATAGCACTCGAGGTGATAAAGTCAATACCGTGTGTAGACTCAGTAATATCACAATAGCTCACAAGATGCGACATTTGTTATACAGAGGACGGATCAGAGACCTTCAATGTCGTGACTAGGCAATATACCCTATTTTATATTATACGGGCCTCTCTCTGCGCACGCTTGTGCTTTATACAACAATTCCAGAGGGTGCCCAGTCATTATAAGAGTCATTAAAAACCTGTTACAGTAAAAACGAATGTTGTTACTACAGTTACGAGCCAATGGCGGGCGTGAAGTTCTGAGCCAAATGTTGACTATATACACTGTCTGGCCATTCGTCACCGGACACCCTATACCAGTAAGTTAAATCGGAACCTGAAAGACATCAGTACCGCGTATGGCCGCCTTTTGCCGCAATGACATTCGCAACGTTTCGAGCAAGACATTCCACCAATTTGCTATATCTGACATTCATCTCTGAAATTGGAAAACAGGTCAATGGTATTTTTTGGACGGAATGGCTTGGCTCTCAACCGACGATCTACCAGCGGAAGACTTCTTTAAAAACGTTGGCACAGGACTTTCGATCGGCGTCGTCTAGTGATGCAAGTGGTCGTACCATCCTCTGGGAGATCGTCGTACATCAATTGGCATAAATCTAGCCAGCCTCCGCTGACTTCTCACAACAAGGAACAGTTTCCTTCAATGCCGCTGATTCTACTTTATCAGTGTACCATTTATTTCACAATACTTTGTATGATAAAAAGTTCAAAGGAGCTGCCATCTCAAAGATGCTTCGTCCAGCATGTCATGCACCTACGATCAAAACAGCTGTTTGCCATTTCTTATAGCGATTGGAAAGGGAATAGATCTATGATAACAATTAGCATATTTAAATATGGTGCGCACGTTTATTTTGTGACTGGAGTCAGTGTATGGTTGATTAAGGTGCTGCTCAGTCATATACGCCCGCATTATTCCCCATTATAATCGTTCCCGTAGCTGGAATTAAGTGTCCAGTTAGTGGTAATAGGAGTGTTTACCAATCGCGAAAATTGGGGGGGGGGGTTTATCAGTCCGTATATTTTTATAACAGGGGTTTGTTTATTGCATGTTGGGTTGCTTTTTATGTTTAAATAGGGCTTTACACTGAACCCAAAACGTATTTAGTTAAGCAAATCTTATGTAGCATGTAATATTTTCAGTTTTCAGTTTAAATTATCATTTGTTAATAGGGGAATTGTTAACTTACTTGAGCGAACTGTCGGAGTCGGCAACAATTGTACTGTACGTAATAGCTCCTGTTTGTTGTAATAAGTCGTTTCCGAGAATGTTGACAATCTTGCTACGTGTTTGTTGT
>JAHWFO010062914.1:806891-837404 GCA_023313115.1 Rhysida immarginata
GTCAGTGTTGGTGTTTAACGCTGTTTTAAAGCGTTTCAGCGGACAGTAATTTATCTTCTCATTTCTTTTTTGATAATTACCTGTCTTGTTAATGCCTAGTGTAACGGAAAACGACGCTTAAATTGTATTATCATTACGATATAAGCTTATGTTTTTAAGTGATAGTTTTCTGAGTGCATGTTCTCTGTAGCTTCTGGCTTGTTAGTTGCACTTCATTGTAATAAGTGCGTAGTAAGAGCGCAGTAGGAGCTTGGCTTGCAGTATTTCACGGGTGGAGCATTGCGTTGGTAGTTGAGTTCAAGTCAGTATAAAAAGGGTTACTGCCTCTCTCCTTGCGGTTTGGTCCTCCTGATCATGATGCAGTCACAATGCAATGGTCATTTGGTCAGGGGATAATTTAAAAGGGAAGCGCGACGCTTTCCTGGCTCACTCGTGTCTGGGGTCATGTGACCTACTGCAAGGTGTTAGCTGATTAGTTATCAACAGAGAGCATGGCCTCTGATACATATTCTGATGCATTTTAATTAGATAATTATTGTGTAATGCAGAGTAGGCATTATAGTTAAATGATATATTTATGTGCTAATGCATAGTTAGTGGAAGATAAGGGGTATTGTTGACTTTAAGGTTACAGCACTGTCCCGGGATCCTAAAGCTAGGTTAAAGGGGAATAGAGGGAATGATTACGAGTTGTGCTCATAATGGTAATTCTTAAAGTTAATTGGGAACTAATGATTATATCTTTTGGGAATATTTTATTGTTTTGGGATTTTCAAGCCGCATAATTGCGCTGTTACATTGTTTTATTTAATAGGTGTAAAAGAGGTTTCCGCATAATAAAAATAGTAGTTCTATTTTTAATTTACGTGTTCCTTGATTGGTATTTCTAGCCTTACACAAGTCTCAAACCCTCGGCCCCACCCGCGTCGGAGTTGGCTTTGCTTTGGGTCCTCGAGTAGGCCCCTCCCACGCGGGGGTGGTCACAATTTCACGTGAGCTGTCACGTAGAGTATTGTTAGGGCGGGTAATAAAGTGGTTAGTATCCAAACAGCCAGCTAAAAACATTTAGTTATACCACCAAAAATCGACAGATATTAGAAGGGCTACATAACACCTCTTTTCCAGTATCAAATTCAGTTAGGAAATTAGGAAAGCATGCAAGAAGCGAGGCTTCTTAGTTTCCAAGAAAGGAATATCAAGTGTACTATATAACTTCGGCTAAATTAGAAACGGCGCCATTCTTGAAGGTAAAAAGTAGGCCAATGCGAGCCATCCAATAGCCATATTCCTTACGTCGTCCGGAAATTTCGGGCTCTCGAAACCGGATGCAGCCCACCAACACAACTGGCCATTACACAGATGGTAAGGACCTCTTTGTAGACGGTAAACAGAATTATTAATCGTGATTTACAACTGGAGAAGAGATACAAAAACAACGTTCATTAGTTGTTGCCACGCCATATTCAAGAGCGACGGACCAACTGCCATAAACTGTATGAACGATAAAGTGGAATACGTAGGGGATGAAAAGTGGAAATACGTGGTCACACTAGACGAAGCCTATGTTTATTTAGGCGATTGCAACAAGAGCAAAGCCCGTGGCAAGATACAGCTACAACGTCAAGTTAACTTTACACAATGTTGAGTCGAAGACAAAGGTCATTGCATCAGTGATATCCCCTGTTTTTACAGGACAGAGATAAATAATGTATGGCTGCACTCAAGAAAAGGCGTCGTGTCGCTGTTTTTGGATCGCATGCAAGAATATACCTGAATCCACCCCATATTCGTCAAGTCGACGGACGCATTCCCTGTGATTTTTTTGTGGCTTTAGCCTACTTAGACGGACTCACGAGAGGAGACGGCCGTGAACATATTAGGTCTTTGGAAAGCGTGTGAACAGGAGTTTTTACCAATTGGTCTTGGTGTTCTGCGTGGAAACTGCGATGCAGCGCTACCAGACTGAACACATTTGATGGTGGCCAAAGGGGTTTTCCACCTTTTCTGGCCCTCTGTAACTTGTTACCATAGATCCTGAACAACCGTCTTTAGTCTAAACTGTCGACAGAAAGATTGGTTAGCTGTTTATTTCCCAAAGGGGTTATGTGATGCGCAGCGCCCGGAGATTTTTATAATATACTAGTCACAAAGCCTGTCCCTGCCAGGCAAAAAATATGTTTTAAAAAGTTTATACATTACATTACATATATATAAAATTATTAAAATTAAAAAATGTTTTCAATGGTTTAATACAATTTATTTTGTCTAATAAAGCTAAAGAATATGTACAAAAAGAAAACACTTAAACATAGTTCTGGACATTATTTTCACTATAATTCATAATACTTATTTAAAAACAATATTTTTTGAAAAAACTGAATTGGAACCCTTTTTTAGCATACCCTGTTCTCCATCTACATGTTTCACCTTTACCTTTACATCATTTTTGTTTTTCACTCTTGAAAAGGCAACGTACCAAAAACTGGTTTTGGTAAATATATCCCCACCTTATCCAGGGTTTGACCTTGAGCTTTATCGACGGTATTACGAAGTATCCTACGACGTTTTTTGTCATAATTGACCCTAAAAATGTATCAAATCGACCTAAATTTTAGTGCTGATTGAACAAAATTCCAAAGCCACGCCCACAAACCGAAAATCAAAAATCTGGCTCCGTCTTGCACCATCGGAGCAAAAATACTTTAACTATGCCAAATTTCAGCTTTCTGCGATATCAGACGGACATACTTCCGGACATATAACGAAATTATATATATAGATTTTTGCTTTTTTAAAAGGTATAAAAAATTATACAATTTTCTTTTTTCAGGTTGTAATCTTTAAATAGGAAGATTCATCCGACAGACATCGAAGAGTGGATCAAATTATTCATACAAATAACCATCTTGAATTGGATATAACCTCGCAAATAAAAAACATAAGAGATAGCTAGATAAGAAATGACACATAACAATTTAGAAAATTTCGTTTTACTATCAGTAATAAAACAAATTTTAAAGTTTACATGTGGTGTTTATTTAAATAATTTAATTTAAATAAAAAAACGGGTGTGTGCTTAATATTTCACGACCAAAGTGAAAACTTATATGGCGATTGTAATAGATTCTAAGTAATATACATGTAAATGATATAAATATTATTATGAATATTATTACTTGGACGAATCTGGAACAAACCATTAATTAATATTATATATTAGCTGTACCCGCGACCTCGTACGCGTAGATCACTGAAACACTAACCGATGCTGTTTTTTTTTTTTTTAAGAATATTCTCACGTATAAAATACTAAGAACATGAGAGTACGCAATGGAAAGGTAAGCTACGTGAATAGAGACGTGAAAAGATTAGAATCAAAATTATTTATTTACATTTAAAAAGTAATAAATTAATGAAAAGCAGTTAACTCCTATCTGTCTTAAAATTACGCAAATTAATTAAAATTGACCAAACACAAATGCACAAAATCAAAAATGCAGATTGCCGAAACCGGCCTAAGTCTACTTATGATTATCTATCATAAAACTTAGTACACTAATCCATGTTACATTATAAACGCAACACACAAGGTGGACCTCAATATCCACGATATTCAGAAACAATGGCTATCGTCAATAGTAAAGACCAAAATTAGGTTTACCACTCTACCAGTTATAATTCAATAGCTATGCATCTATGAATACGATTTCTTAAAATCACACTTTTACATACAGATTATGAATATATAAAACATTAATTTAACAACTCATCAGAATTATTATACCCAACTTTGGAATGAGTTATCGGATAATCAGTCCGATTGTTCAATTAAATGAGTTCACCAGAAAGTCAATACTAATCTACACGAAAAGTCCTTGACAAAACTCAGGCCTTATTACTCAACGATAATACTGAAAAGCGAACACTGCGTTAAATAACGCCTTAGTAATTTTGTCACAATAAAGACCTAAGTAGAATTAAATTTACACACTGCGGTACGTGACGCCACTACTCGCACCGAAAAACACAATATCTGGTTTCACAAAATATAATTAAACCACGATTCAGAGTTTTTCTTTCTATAAAATCGTCACTAGCACCTTTAGTTCAATTTTCGAACATAACCGAACATAACCCCCATGTCCAGTCCAGAAGGTAACGTTCGTAGGTCTTAATGTCATGCCACCAGATGGAGCTAGTAAGAGAAAGTCCATCTGATGACATAACAGGAGCAATGAAGTTGAGAAAAAAAAATACTAAAGATAAAAATGTTGTGTCAGGTCAACAGGTGGAGCAGGTGGGCAAAATTACATCTGATGACATAACATGCAAAATCGGCTTTGCAAGCGAACAGAATGAGCGACCAACTAAGCAGCGCAATAACCCGTTACCCAGAAAAGCAAGTGGAAGGAACCATGAGCGCGTGAGCTTTAAGGGAGCTCATTGGGTGGCGAGATTTGGTAGGCCTAATGAGCTGATTAAGTGCGAGCATAAAAAGCTACGGGGGCAAAGCAAATTCAGAGAGGATTCTGAGTTCTTTTCGGAGTTGATGTTTCTGAAAGAGTCGACAATGGGAGTTAAAATAGAGGAGCTGATTGTGCCATCGTTCGTGTAAAAACAAATTTGGACTTAGATTTCCCACGCAGCATTCTACCATCCTACGTCTACATGAGCGTGAGTGACTTTTAGTGTGTGAGTGACCCTCCCCCCGGCTACCCCCGGGGGAGGTTTCACCCCCCCTCCCCGAACTCTTTGTGACTTTTAGATATTCACCATGGAAAACATGGTGAATATGATTGCCGACGGGCCGTTTTCCTGTTATACTCCAAAACGAGTATACCTCCTGTTCTCTCGTCTGGCGACCCCGCTGTGTTAGTCCTACAGAGGCTTACCCCGACTGAGTCGAGGATGCTCTGTAGGCAGCGTAATGTGGCAGACCGTATTGTGTCTGCTGATCCCATCAAGGTTGGGCAGACTACCGTCCACCTGAGTTATGCTGAACCCGGATATCTTCCAGTCTGCATCCGGGGAGCATCGCCGCTGATGACTGAGAAATATCTCAGAGGTTTCATGTCAGATTATGGTGTGGTGCATAGGATTTCGTATCCTCAGCACCCAGATTCTCCGCATCAAAGAACAGGAGACATCATAGTCTACATGGACTTAAACAGAGATATTCCTAAGGATGTTGTAATGCGCGGAGATAAAGTCTCCGTGACTTACAAAGGTCAAAGGCAGTGCTGCTGGTACTGCAAGAAGACGGCCCACGTCAGGAAAGACTGTCCTCTCTTGGTGAAATGTACATACTGTAATAAGGTAGTTAATAAATTTCACCAGTGCCCGGAGAGGACGCTTGCAACGCCAGCAGCTCCATCTTCGCCTAAAGGAGTGTCTCCCCAGCAACCACCGATGATGACATCACCGGCCAAGTCAACAGAGCCGAGCACAGCCACGTCGCCTTCGCGCCCACCTCGAAGGCAGCGTACGACGCCATCTCCGCCGCCTATGGAGTCCAGGAAGGAGATGCCACTGCCTCCAGCGCCACTATCTGACAAAACGAGGGAGGAGATTCCATACGCTACTCCCCCATCGAAGATCTCAGACGGCGCCCCCTTCCCTGAGCCATCAAGCGACATCTCGATGGTTGAGGAGGTGAGCTCTGCAGAAGATGATGTGGACGTATCGGCGCTATCCGAATCGATCTTCCAGAGGAGGATTTTCCATCTCTTCCTCCGCCGGCGAAGACATCGGCATCGCAGCCTCTTCGGATTGCTTGTGCGCCCACTTCAACTTCAGTGTCATCATCTGCTGGGAATATGAAGTCATCAGCATCAGCACAGCGGGATGTGCCTGCGATTTCATCCAAATCTCGCAGGCACAAGACCAGACGGCATCACAGCAGAAGGGACGGCATTGTTGCTTCTTCTTCTACCGACCGAGACAGCTGCGAGGGCCATCGTCGCAGCACTTCGTCTTCATCCTCGTTTCGATCTCCGAGGCGGAAGTCGAAGGACCCTTCACCATCATCAGTGAAGCTCCAGTCTCCTTCGGAGAAGTGTCAAGAACCAGCAACGTGATTCCACAATGAAGGTCATCTCACTGAACGTGCGTTCCCTGGGTTCGTCTTTTAAGCAATCGGTTTTGTCGACGTTTATTGCCCTGTACAGGCCGGACATACTTGTGCTTCAAGAAGTGAAACTTGATCCTGCACAAGTATGGTACGATCTGCCCGGCCTTCGCAGACAATTCCCTCGTGGACAATTCTTTATTAACTCTTCGTCACCGTTTGGGCAAGGGGTTGCAACTTTCATCCTCAAACCCTCCATTCAGGTGTCGAATTATTTGTGCGACAGCGAGTGCAGGGTAATATCTTTAGACATTACATCTTCTAAATTTCAATTCCGGTTGCTTAACGTGTTTGCTCCGTCCACGAGTGCAGAGAAACGTGACTTTTTCAATGATCTTCAAGCCTATCTGTGTTCATCATTTCCTGTAGTGATTGCTGGTGATTTTAACTGTCATCCAGATGCCAGCAACATCTTTTCGTCTGGACACGTGCATCGTCTGTGCCAGCAAAATGCATTGTTTGATCTATGGCCTGTTAATTCTCGTGGTGATCTCAGTGGGTACACATTTCATCGAGGACCCACTGTGGCATCGCGACTTGATCTTTTTTTGGTCGACAATGTGTTTGCTGGTGCAGCTGGAACAATGGAGGATATTCCTTGTGCCTTTTCCGACCATAGTGCCATCTTGTGGTCGTGGGATCCTCCATTTGTTTCTCCGGCAATTGCTGCAGATCGAGTCACCAACAAGAACTAGTTTCTAAACGTTTCTCTGCTCGACAATGAAGAGTACCGGGGAATGTTCGTTCAGTTTGTGGAAAAATATCTCCACAATGTGCCTCCTACGCTCGAATCGTGGTTGAACTCTAAAACTAAAGTTAAAAAATTTTTCCGGAAGATTGGATTGGATGCAGCCAGGCGTCGTCATCGTTACCTCCTCATGTTGCAAGAAATTTTACGACTCCTCCGTTGTTCCACCCCTAAGGAGGAGTTTCAGGCTGAAATTCAACAGGTGAAGAGCGAAATAAACGCTCTAATGATCCGGAAAGCTGCCGGCGCAGCACTCAGGGCCAAACTTACCTGGGCTGCTGACGTCCGGCACATGTCATCGGCAGCCTTCGCTGAGGAGAGGTGTCGGGCTAACAATAAACATTGCCATCGTTTATTGGTGGAAGGTGAGGAAGTGAAATCTGATGGTGACATCTTATCAGCCTTTCACTCTCACTTTTCATCATTTTTTAGCCATCCAATCACTCCGTCAGACACCACGAAGCAGTGGATAGAGGTATTGAGACCTTTTTCTGTGGAATCCGATTCGTTCATAACACGTCCCTTCACCGAAGATGAAGTCAAGAGGTTTCTCTCGGCAGACGGCCGTCATCAGTCCAGCCCAGGTTTAGACGGCTACCCTACTCCTTCTTCAATTCGTCGTGGAAACTTCTTGGGCCTTTCCTGGTACGAGTTTTCAATTCAATCATCCAAGACCCGTCTTCCATCACGCCGGAATTTACTGTAGGGAAAATCATCCTTCTCCCTAAATGCCCGGATCCAAAACTTGTGACCCAGTGGAGACCGATTACATTACTCAATACGGACTACAAAATCTTCACTGGGGTGTTCCAGCAACGGCTTAAACTCATCGCCAACGAGTTTTTTGATCCGGGTCAATCCTGCTCAATACCAACAAGCAGGATGACTGACAACCTTATAACTATTCGGTGTGTAATGGAAGAAGCGCAAGATCGTCATCAAACTCTTGCAGTGTTAAGTCTCGACCAGGAAAAAGCGTTTGACAAGGTGAATCACGAATTTCTATTCCAAGTGTTTCACCAGCTTCATCTTCGGACTTTTGCTGTGATTATTTCCTCACTGTATGCATCGGCCACATCATGTGTGGCGGTTAATGGCTTCACATCGTCTACTTTTGATCTCCTAAAAGGTGTCAGGCAGGGATGTCCTCTATCACCTCTCCTGTACATCTTCTATTTGGAGCCATTATTGCAATTCTTGAACCGCCACCCGGAGGTTCGGGGATATGAGTTTCCTGCTGCGTCCTTCAACATCAGGACTTTAGCTTATGCCGACGACGTCGTGTTGTTTGCTTCAGACTCATATTTCCTGAGTATTTACAAGGAAACCTTCGATCTCTTCAGCACTTCGACGGGGAGTACCATCAACCTCGTCAAGTCGAAGGGAATTGCTATTGGGAAATGGACCATCGACAAGCTCAAATCATTCCCAATAACATGGTGTGGTCAGATCACAGTGCTCGGCTTCATATTTTCATTTCTCCCGGATATGGACTCAATCCATTGGCAGCAAGTGGTGGATAAATGCATTGCCCGCCTTGACAGGAAATTTTACTTTTCCACATCTATGCTCGTCAAGGTGCGGTTTGTGGAAACACACATTTTATCATTGTTGTCAGCTAAAAGCCTATTCACTTTACCATCGGTAGAACTTCTTCGCAAAGTTCGCAGTGCTATTGTGAATTGTGTGTGGGGGATTTCTGTGCATCGTCATCCAGTTCGGGTAGATTTTTTCTTCACTCCCTTTGAAAAGGGAGGGTTAGGTCTGCCTGAGATTCGGCGTTATCTCATTGCAGCAAGGGCGAACTTTGTGGGCGAACTTTGTGTTTGTTTACCTTCGGGTGTTCTTCAAAGTGAATAGGATACCGTCGCCACCCTTGCTGCCAATAACTACTAATGTGCGTCACCCAAGCTTATACCATCAGCTTCAAGGGGACTTATTGACATTATTGCCAGCTTTGCGCAACTTAGACCACCAAGACTGGGGCCATTTGCGTCTGTCTTGGTTCTTCTTAAAGGCATTGAAATCTGTTGCCTTTGAAGGAACGGTGTTTTCATGTCAATGGCGTTTGCTGCACCACGGATTTTACTCCCTCCAACGTCTTCATCTATGGAGGGTGATCAGATCTGCTGGTTGTCTACATTGTGGCATCGTAGAGACAATTAAACATATATTCTTTGAGTGCTCGTTCGCCAAATCCATCTGGAATAGTTTGTGTCAACATTATGGTTTACTTAAGTTCTCCTACTCATTTGTGCGATTCCTGATGGATGATTCCACCGGTGATTCTTTAAACTTGGATCTAGCGGTACCAATTATGTTCTTCAACAAAGAACTTTGGTCAGCAAGAGTAGACAGAGCGAGGGGGACTTTTTCCACACCGTCATCTACGTGGAAAAAAGGCTCTTCACATCTGCGGTCCTTCCTTTTCTTAGAGTGGTATCGGCTAGGTCCTTTGGTTTTTAAAAGGCCTTACGCTACATCTAAACGCGTTTGTGAGGTCATCAGAGGGGACCATAATAAAAATTATGCTCACCTATAAACGTTCCCTTTAGACTTCTGATGATCTACCGGTGGAATAACGAGCCTCGAAACTGAGGCGTTTATTAAAGCGTCGAAGCCTCTGATAGGCTTCACGATCTCAACGCTTTATGCATGTGCGCCTGAGCATCCTGCCATTAGATCAATTTAAGGGTGTTCGCTGGAGCAAATACCATCTTTTGCTCCAGCTCCAACAGCAATGTATGGAAGAAGGCGAAAGGTAATGTAACACCAAAACGATCATGCTAGAAGAAACATAATTTCTCGGAACCTTCGTGATTGATCTGAATCCAAAGTAGCCTAAATGTTGATGCAGAATACAAGCTATAACCATGCAAAGTTTCATCCATCGTCCAGTAGTTTTTGTGTGATGCGCGTACAAACAAACAGACAGACAACAGATTTAATATATAAGATAGAAAATGTTTAAAACCGTTTATTTTGATTCGTTTCCTCATTAAATCGACACTTTTCACTATGTATCAATTACGTGTTAAATTTTTTTGTTGATTTTGAATAAGATAAATAGTTTGATTCAAATATTTCTAAATTTCTAAAAAAAAATCTCTCAGTAGGGTCATATTTCAATCTCTCGTCTTTGCACTGAAAGTTTCCAACGGTATAATGTGGTATCATAGAACACGTGCTACTAAACCTGTTTCTACTATCTTTCATTATTCGCTATATTTATGCATGACACATCGTCACGATTTACTTGATGTATAACATGACAATGTTAGCACTGAAAGTTTCCAATGGCACCTTATGGTATCATTGAACACGTATTACTAAACCAATTCAGAGTATCATTAATTACTCGCTATATTCATTCATGACACTTCATTACGAGTTCTTTGATATATTACTTGACAGTGCTACCATTGAATATTTTAAGGGGTTATCATAATGGTACCATTAGTGCAAGTGCTATTGTATCAATTCCGGAAATCTCACCTTAGAACTTTTGTGACGTCTTACCAGGGGAAAGAAGAACTGAAATCCCACTGAATACACCAGGTAGATCCTAGGATCCGAGAAACTATTCGGTTTCTCAATTATTGTGTAACTGACTATAAATTGATTACAGTATAAGGTACTGCAGGTATGGCAATCTACTTTATTTTGGGTCAACAAATTGAAGTAAAATTAATTATGGCCCATTTAATGTAGTGCTTACATAACAAGCAGGGGTAAACATTTACATCACATTCTAAAATTAACCCCTGCCACTATTTTATAATTAGCTAACACTTGTATGATACTTTACTCTAATCACTCATCAACTACAATGCTTGTGCATTATACAGGATGAGTATAAAAAGTATCGGCAAAAGTTTCGGGAAAATAGATTTATTTCCGAAATTGCTACAAAACCTTAACATTCTTCAAAGTACATCCCTTGAGCGTCGACACACGCTTGCCAGTGGCTTTTCCGCGACTGAAAAGATCCCTGGTAGCCGGATTCCGTCAGGTTCTTAAGAGTACGCATGCAAGCTTCTTTGACAGCACTTAGGGCCCCATGGTAGTGTTCTTTGAGGGAGGATTTCACTTGTGGGAATAGGAAAAAATCTGCTGGGGCCAAATTGGTACTGTGATGGGGTTGGGGAATCGTTGCGACGTTGTTTTTCGTTAGGTAGTCGAATCACCTTGAAGCAGATGAGGCTGGGTTCATTGTCGTGATGCAATTTCCAACTTTTGGCGATGGCTGGCCTTACCCGGTCTGAATTCAGCAGTTCACGCACACATTGCAGGTTGTCGTCGGTTCTTGACGTCGATGGCCGTCCAGCGCAAGGCTCGTTCTTCACACCCTCTCGGCCATCTTTGAAGAGCTTGTGCCACTTAAAACCTGTAGTTTTTGACATGCTTTCATCCTTGAACACTTGGCAAATCATACCCAACGTCTCCGTACCTGATTTCCCCAGTACAACACAAAATTCAATGGCATACCGCTGTTCAATTGTTCGCTGCATTTTGAGCTTGCACCGAGTCAATTAACATGGGTCTACTAAGACTTCGATCTAACATGAATAAACGCTGGCAGGCGATTGACGCTTGGGGCGTTTTGAAGGTCAGACCCCACACCACCAAGCACGCTCGATGAGAGCGCGTTGTGAACTACAGTCACGTCAGGAAAAAATTATTCCCGATACTTTTCATACAAACCCTGTATGCAGTAACAATGTCAAGACAATTTGAAATCAATCTCTAACGATCAAAGTAATTCTATGCTATAATCTCAAAACGGAATCATTTTTAACATAACCTTATGGTTTTCCGCCATCTATGAAATTAAGAATTACATATACTAATTAAATTATATCCACATATTACAGTGATCTTGACAAGGATTACAATAGTTGATGTTCAAATAATTATTGAGCAACTCATTGAGCATTGAGATCTTCAGAGTCACTTTTCTGGAAATCCATTATTTCTATAAGCTTATGGTCAGTCCAAGCTGAACCAGTTTTACTTGAAATTTCCTCTGTATGGACAATTAAGCCGATAAATTCTATTACACAATACTCAATATGCAATTAAAACTCTATTACTAGGGGGGGGGGGGGGGATTCAAGGAGGATAATAAGCAATAAAAACTCAAAGTATACTTCCCTTCAAAGCGAGGATTCCACGAATCACAATATGGCATCCTACGTTCGAAATTTCCACTGAAGTAAATATTTGCAGAAATTTTTTTCAATTTAGAGAGGCATATACTCCATAGGACTCTGTGAAATCAGCGGACAATACCACATATCCTCTTAAAGCATAACTGAGTTAACCATAAAATAGACATACAGGCTTCTAGTATCTAGTATCTAGTACAGAGGGTAGTATCTCCTACGAGGGAGTTTTGCGCCATCCCAGTAAATAACGACTGCTACGAGATGACAGTAGCAGCCGGGACCGACGGCTTAACGTGCCCTCCGAAGCACGGGGGGTTTCATGATGAAAGAGCTGCTGGGGATAAACGAACCAGAGGCTGTCACCAACTGCTGGAAAACCAGCTATGGTCAGACTAGGCAAATGGGTCAGACTAAAGTCCCCCAACAGCCGCGCCCCAAATAGCTGTCCCGCCAGCAGTGGCCCTCAAGCCCTGGGCGTCACCCAACCTGCAGCTGGCCGCGCCTGAAGTTGCTGAACTCCATCGATTGGCAAGCCAACCGACGAGACAACCAGGCCACGGCCACCCCCAAATTACAGGCTACGGACATACAGGCTTAATCATATCATCTCCATGCAGGAGATTTACCCATGCTCCGGCTCCTACAACTTCAAGAGTCTAGCCACAACTGCTTTTTTTTTTCCTTTTTTTGAAAGTTTTTTTTCCTCGAATGCTCTCCATTGCTTTGCATATCACTGCTCAACCAATTGCTTCTTCATTATTGAGAAGGTAATAAAACTAAATAAAAGCACTGCAGAGAAACAAACAACAAAAAGGGGAATTATTGAGAAACTAAGAAAGAAAATAAAAGTAATTATTAAGTAAAAACCCAGAGTACATAATTATATAAACTTGTGTCAGTCATGGCATACTTTGTTCGTACTCTATACCATATTTATCGATTGGCGAAAAATGAATGGAAAAAGTTAATTCGTTTTCAAATTATCGTACTAAATATTAAACTCCCTACTACTAATAAAGAAATCCTTTTATTTAGAAGAGCCTAATGATAATTGTCTATCACGTTCATCCTGCATGCGCATCATCCCAATAATGTAAAGAGCATTTCCCCAATGCGAGGATGCCCTCATCACTATGCCCTCTCTCGAGGCCTACGAGATAACAAGGCCTGGAAGCGAAAAAGTCACCTGACCAACTGGGTGCTAGCAAACAATCCAATCTTCTTTGTCTCCATCTTGGATGTTAACAATCAGTGTTTTTCCTTTTGTTGGAAACAATGAAGATTGGATAGTTACTAGCACCCAGTTGGGCTGGTGAGTTTTTCGCTTTCAGGTCATGTTATCTCGTTGACCTCAGCCTTCTCTCCACATGGCTACAGAATGCGTTGTTGGAATTGTCTACAGACGGAATGCCCTCTCTCCATCACAGCTGTCTTCTTCTTGCTCCCTCGGCTAGTCGGTTAATCCTGCACCCCCCAGAAATACACTATTCTATCAAAAGTCATGGGACAACCCTTAAAATGGGAGGTTCCGTTGCAATTTCGCTGTTGGCATTCTTCCCAGCACTACATAACAGAGAGTATACTATTATGAGATGATGCTTGCGTGAATGCTATAAGAATGTCTCAAAGAAAAGAGCTTTCAGACTTCCAAAGAGGTACAATAGTTGGATGCCAACTCGCAGGAAAAATTATTAGAGAGATATCAACCCTCCTAAACATCCCGAAATCGACCGTTCACAATGTCATCCGGGCATGGAGAGAGAAAGGCACCACAAGTGTTCCGCCTAGGACCAGAAGACCCAAGATCATGTCGGTCACTGCAAACCGTCACACATCGCTTGATGGACTGACAAGATCGTTCATAGAGTCGACGGGAACAACTGTGAGCACCCTGACTATTCTCAGGGAACTGCACGCAATGGGTTTTTATGGCAGAGCAGCAGCCCACAAACCTCACAGCAGCACCAGCAACGCAGCGAGGACATTGCAGTGGTGCAAACAGCGACGACATTGGACTCTTGATCAATGGCGAATGGCTGAATGGAATGATGAGTCTCGCTACACCATCTGGCAATCCGATGGACGGGTTTGCGTATGGCGAACGCCCGGCGAACGTTATCTGCCAAGCTGTGTTGTGTCCACGGTGAAGTTCGGCGGAGGGTCGGTGATGGTGAGGGGGTGCTTTTCATGGTACGGCTTGGGTGCAATCCTTTCTGTGGACGGACATCTAAAGGCGGAGCGTTACCAAGACATTGTGGACAACGCAGCACTCCCGTCTCTCTGACAGCACCTTGGCAATAGCCATAAAGCAAGGCGCATTGTTTGATGATAAGTGGGTTCGAGGACCAGACTGGCCGGCACAGAGCCCCGATCTGAACCCCATCGAACATCTGTGGGACGTGTTAGAACGTCAATTTCGCGCTTGTGCGGAACGCCCGAAATCCGTGACCGAACTGTCCAAGACACTTATGGCAGAATGGCGAAAATTACTTGTCGAAACGTATCAAAAAGTTGTGGACCGTATGCCCCAGAGAGTAGAAGCGGTGATAGCAGCAAAGGTGGACCAACAAGATAATAAAATATGTATATTTTTGAGTGGTTCTATTAAAGTGATGGTGTCCCATGAATTTTGATAGGGTAGTGTAGTATCATTAAGGATTCTCCTAAATTATGCATGACGTCAAGACGCATGCGCAATACACTTCAAGCGAGTCAAAATAACTTCCGGAAAACTTGAGTAGGGGAGAGTGGGTAACAGTGAGACACACTTTTTTCTAAAGCAGTTGTTTCATGTTACAATGGATCAAATGCAACGAATTTTTTCTGTGAAATACTAAACTTATACAGCTATGACATAATTTAATTTCAGATTTTATTATGAAAAACCTTCGATGAAAAAAAATCAAACAAATCTGAAGCACATTGTCCGACTCTTCTCTATGGTTGGGGAGACAACAATGGGGGAACAATGAGAAATGCTTTTTTGGTGCATTTATTTTGATTTATAATTATTAGAATAATTATCCATTGAATTACAACATATTCTTCTAAATTTAAAAAAACTTTGAAAGATTAAAATCATACAAAGGAGTACAAAAAGGAGAATAATAACACTATTATAATATGTTGGCTTAAATTTTTATAACTATTGTGATTTAAGGAAAATATAAAATATGAAATTCTTTCGCCAAACAGTAATGATTCTTTGATATACTACATCATGCAGAATTCAACATGCTGTGGTGGGTAACACTGAGAAACCCGTCTCACTGTTCCCCAAATCATTTTGTCTCACTGTTACCCACACCATTTGGTTTAATTTTTCAAGCCTGTAGGCCTAAGTTTCCATTACATTTTTAAATCGCTTATAGATTTCAGAAAGCTTAATGAATAAGCATTCCATATATGGCTATCTTTTTATCATTTGCTATAAACGTTGTGAACAATGTACTATTATTGGCAATCAAGAAAATTTACATTACTAACCTTAACTTACGCATGTACAGTTTTCTTCAGCCTGCAGAGATCCTAGAGAACTGAAACTAGATGGTTGCATAGATGATTAAGTTCACCTTTTAGCTATGGTAGCACTTGTTGCTGGTGATGTCTTTTCTGGATGCTACATTGAATGTATCACTGTTCCTCGTGTCTCACTGTTACCAGCTCTCCCCTACTCACTAGGTGATACTCATCCCGCTTGTATCTTTCTTTCTTTATATATAGAGAAAGATGTTTGAGGGTTTGTGGGTTTGATTCTTATACAAATCTACAGTTTTATTCCGATCTTGACGAAATTTTGCATACTTGACCTTCAAAGCATGAGGAAGGTCACTGTCTACTTCGGATTTCGAAAAATTAATACTTATTGATAATGAGAAATATCTCATAAAGTAATAATGCAAGGCAAAGTTTGTGCAACAATCGTTATCAACAATGGTATCAACGCGCAATTCAAAAACACTCTGCACGAACCAACAATATATATCTCATGGCCAACAGTGCAAGGCAAAGTTTGTGCGATATAGATAAGTTTCAATTTGTAACAATACATAACATTCCTGGTATTCAGGCTTTTCTTAGAATTGAGAGTTCCTAATACTTAACGATTTCTAGAAATTCTTTAAAAATGATCAGTAACTGGAGATAATGGAGAGTTATAGACTATTGCGAAAGAGTGGAAAGACGACAGAGACTCCTTTAGCTCGTGCTGTATTAAGCAAATGGTAAGCATGTAAATAGAATAATCGGCGAATGCTAGACTACACAAAGTGACGAATGACCAAGTTTTGCTTCAATACATCAAGAGAGGGAATTGCAACAATATAAAGTGCACATCTAAAGTAAGATTATGTGGCTAAGAAATTATTTTGATTAGCAGTGGCATACTTGGAGAGGTCCATCCATTGTAACTGATTAAAAAAATTTTTCGATTTTTCATTAAGAATGTTTACTCTAATAATTTTAAGCGTTTTCATGTGTTTATTTTTAAGATATTTCCAAATTTAATCCAAAAATAAAGAGTCAGAGCCACGAAGGGTATCACCTAGCTTATTTGGTAGCATAGCAGATCCAAACATTTCATAAAAATGTTTGTGAATGTGAATATTTTGGAAACTGAGATACTGATAATGAGATGACTGAACGTTCGTTATCAAGAATTATTAATAATGAGAATAAATTAATGATGATGCAGTGAGGCAAAGAAAGGCACATAAATAAGTCAGCATATAATTTGGAGGGAAAGGAATCAGACGTGTCTCCCTTGAGCTCCCTATCAAACGTCCAGACGACTGGCAAAAATTTATGTGCCTGGAAAGGAAAGAGAAAGAACGAGTATTGGTCAGAGAAACTCTGCAGCTGAAACAAAAAAATCTATACGAATATTGTAAACAGCTGAACAACGGGAGTTTCGAATAGAGCAAGAAGCAGTGGCGGCTCGTAGCTAAAATTTCTGAGGGTGCTGCGTCAGGAAATTGTAATTTTTTCACGAACTAGGGAATAACTAGTGACATTAAGCTTAAAGATCATTAATATAGATGTATAAGAATAGTAATAAAGAAAAAAATGACATTATATTGAATTTTATCGATATCGAAAGTGAAACTGGGGGTGCCACTGGCAAGAAGGTATAAGAGCTTCTACGTCAAGGGCAAGAAAAACTTGGATCTAATGTATCCAGTGATGTTCCCCGGTGGTGAAGATGGATATCATTTTAATCTGAGGCAAGTCAACAAAAAGTAAATAAAGACCCGGTATTTCACCTAGAGTTCCTGTTTTTCGAATTTTTCCATTGAATGGATAGCCTCTTCGCTCTGTGTTTTATTCATTGAGTTATATATATTTAACCAATGTGGAGTTATAAGTTTACTTCTTGAGATTGTTTTCTGTTTACCTACAAGTGTAATTATCCCGGGCAACGCCGGATCCTCTGCTAGGTCCACTATAAATCAACATTTAGTTTATTTTTTAATTTTAAAAAGTTATATTAATATTTTTATTTTCTCTTTAAGCGTGTTAAAATGCTTCATTTCTGCTATGATGTTGGTTGCTGGATATGATAGAGGCAATGGTGGTCAACGCTCGTTTTTTTTTCTACTGTTACTGATTAAATTTTCTTTACTGATTTTGATAGACAAATTAGACTTGGTGTAATCTTAATTCTGCTATATTAATAAAACAGTTTTTTTTACTCAATTTGGTATATTTCTTTATTGTAATTATCGATTGACTGGTTTTCGTATTATTAATTTTATTATTTGGTAAATTTAACGATTATTTTGTTATTGTTATTGATGTACACATCCTAATATTATATATTTGAGGAAATAATTCCATAAAAAATAGAATTATAATCTACAAGGAAAAATATAGCCATAAAAAAATCTCGAGGGTTCGAGCAAACATCCCCCCCCCCACCCTCTCCCGTCGGCGCGATAATGCGAATGTTGTATGTAAGAGTTTCTTTAAAAATACTTGCTTCAATTAACTCGAGAGGCTTTAAAACACGTACATCGTCAGTCTAGTGATATAATTTTTGTAGATGGCTGAAAACAATTTAAAAATGGTACGAAAAACATCGTCGGTGATGCCTCGCTAACCAAGACGCCATCATTCTTCGAAAGCCAGTGGGCATCGCACACTGAGGAATCGTACGAACACATCAGGTCTATGAAAAGCAATCAGACAGACACGTTTATGCATACTCATGGAAACATTCTAAGAGTGGCACATAATACTATGTTATTCTATGGTATTAGCATCGGGAATGAGATGCGAATACTCTGGCACATGAAATGAGTATTAACATCGGGACACGCATCCCGTTTCTGCTTCGAAACTTGTTACTTCATTTCGTGAAATGATCCTTTCCATTATTTCATTATTTTTCATACGCAGATTGGCAGGATTTTCGCTTTCAACTAATCCATTCCATATTAATGAATTCAGTTTTTTTAAGCGTTTCAAATCATCAATCTGTAAGCCATGGGTACATAGTCAACTGTATTCAGTGAGAAAACGATAGCGGAAACTCGGGCGGAAGTTGTCTTAACTCGGTTGGGCTCCTGTGCACAGGCGCGCTGACGTCATGCATAAATTAGACGAAGGGTGAATAGAAGTAGCACTTCCGGCATGACGCATGAGTCACATTCACTGCCCAGCAAAAAGTTTATACGCGGTGCGCCTAAAGAAGTTTTCACTTCAATAAGTATTCTTGTATGATCAATAAGTTAAGAGACTATGCTGATATCTCCAATCAGACTTGGAAGAGAGAGGAAGTATGTGGCTGCGGCATAGATGAATATGACTCGATACGTGGTAAGGAGGAGGCAGCTCCGCACTGCTCGGTTTTTCCAAATAATGCGTGTTAGTGAACAAGGGCATGGTGCATTACGAGTTCGTAACGGAAGGGACCACAGTGAACAAGAAGATTTACACACTATCCTGGCTGGCCTGCGTGATGCTGTGCGCCAAAAACGCCTAGAAACCGGAAAAGCAAGCATTGGATACTGCAACATTACAATGCCCTGCACATCGGTCTTTCTTGGTGCATGCGGCACTGTGCCACGAGTACAAATTTAACAATGGAAGCCTTAACTACACTATGAAGTATGGAGGATGAATAAATAGACAGTTTCTCAAAATAATAAATTTATTGATAATTAATTAACTGATGATGATGATAAGTCTGCTCAAATGTTCATATAGTTTGATAGCAACAAAAACAACAAAAAATGAATTACAACACTGCTAAAAGCAGGTTGCCATAAATAGACTATAAACTATTATTCACTCAAATAACACTATGTAACAATTTTGAAATTTTTCTCTGTTCCTGGGTTCAAAGTGCATTTTCCCAATCCCTTATGTCTAAAATAAATACAAAATAGCTAATGTTCGTCAATAACTTTGCTTTTGTGGCCCGAACAACGATATCAATGATATGTTGAAAAGTGTCTGTTTTGTAAGCGTTCTACGATCTTTTAGAACTTCCTAGCACATCCTGGAATCATCTAGAACTTTCTACCACTTTCACTTTAGCAATTAAAGGTAAAAATCATTTGACAACACAATTCATGGCGTGGCATCAGCAGGCATGGCGTCAAGAGGTTGTTTACATCCAGCGGATACATTTTGCTACGTTTGTGAACAGTTTATAAAGAGCGAAAAAGTACTCGGTAAATGCGTCTGTTAAAATGTGCGAGGCCTACAAGGCATAATGTCGGTGATTAAGACAAGTCTTGGGCGCCTCATTTCACCTGCGAACACTGCAAGAAGACTCTTGAAGGTAAATTAGACAATTGTTTCATATTAGATTACAATAAATTACAATGATTTACTATAATTTAAATGTAGTAAATTTAAACTACAATTTACTATAGTTTAAATTTACAATATACTTAAGCATTTTATATGTAATGCATGGCAAAATATTTTAAGATATATCTGAAATCATTAAATTTGCTATGTTTACAAGCTGGTACAGAGGAGACAAGAGATCTATGAAGTGTGCTATCCCAAGAATTTGGAGGGAACCAACTGACCCCTCAATCAACTGCTACTGGTGGACCCATCTAAACGTCGAAGTGGCAAGAGGGCGCCTCCAATCATGTATCCAGACATTCCCTCATCCATCGCTACGGTACCACACTTCTCTGAACTCCCCGTTCCTACACCTGTGTTGAGCAAACAGTATTTTCAGAAGAGATGTGCGAATCAGACAGCGAGGAAGTTATTTCAGATAACCATTGCAATTTCATGGATGCGGAGGTAAGGAGAAAGCCGTAAATCCCCAACCAGAAAGACCTCAATGATCTTATCAGAGATCTTTGTCTTACAAGTCTCATTCAGAGCTGCTGACATGCAGGCTCAAGGAGTGGAACTTGTTAGATGAAAGTTTGAGAGTTACAGATCAGAGAAAGCGTCAGCGAAAATTTTCAAACTTCTTCAGAGTTTAAAATGGGCTGTGTTTCTGCAGCGATGTGACTGGTCTATTTGAGGCCATAGGAATTACATATAACCCAAGTGACTGGCGCTTTTTATAGACAGTTCATCCAGGAGCCTGAAGGCAGTGCTACTTCATAACGGCAACAAGTATCCATCCATCCCTGTGGCTCATTCAGTATATCTCAAAGAAGATTACATCAGTGTCAAGATGTTGCTGAGTGCCATAAAGTATGAAGACTATGGCTGGGAGGTCATTGGAAATTTCATAATGGTGAGAATCTTGATGGGCCTCCAAGGTGGCTTAACAAAGTTTCCATGCTTTCTTTGCCTCTGGGACAGCCGGGACACTAAGGCACACTATTGCAAGGAGTGGCAGAGAGGACGGAATTCTTTGGGATGAACAATATAAAGTGGGAGCCGCTTGTAGACCCTCGGAAAGTGTTAATGCCACCACTGCATATCAAATTAGGACTTATTAAACAATTTGTTAGTGCCCTAGACAAGAGGCAGTCAGCAGCTTTTAAATACCTCCAGGAACTCTTTCCACAGCTGTCGGAGGCAAAGGTTAAGGCTGATATTTTTGTGGGTCCACAAATAAAGAAGTTAATTCAGTGTGATGAATTCGTCAAGAAACTGAATAGGACAGAGAAGGCAGCTTGGAACAGTTTCGTTGCAGTGGTTCGTGGCTTTCTGGGCAATAACAAGTCTGAAAACTATGAGCAGTTGGTTCAGACTCTCATAAAGAACTATGCTGCAATGGGATGCGGAATGTCCCTCAAAGTCCATATTCTTGATGCTCATCTTAACAAATTCAAGCAGAACATGGGAGCTTACTCTGAAGAGCAAGACGAGCGCTTTCATAAGGATTTATAGAACTTTGAACGTATAATGAAAACATGATGGGAGACTATATATGGCGGAGTCTTCGAAAAAGTGATTTGCAGTATGGCTGCAAATCTAGAAAAACTACGCATTTTTAACTCTTTTTCAAACATTTTCACTATCTTTTGCATTTACAGTGCAAATATATAATATATATGTATTCTTTATTATGTAATTGTGTATAAAACATAAAAATTGGGACTTTTTGTCACATAAATATGCAACTTTTCTTGCCTGTGATCACAAAATCAAAAGTTTATGATGAATAAAGTTGTTTTTCCATACTTTCTAGACTTAAATATTTGAAATATAACACTTAGAAGCCAGGAACAAAAATTGTGTTACATAGTGTAATTGCTGTTAAGGTAAGTCACAGAAAACAATTAAACAAACAATTCAGAAGGTTCGTTGTTGATAGTACTGTACATTCACTACTGTCACGTGGATCGCGTCGACGTAAGCGATAATCAAAGCAAGCGAAAGCGGATGACGTGGGAGGTGACACGTACGTCGACGATGTTATCCCGACAGGATCGCATGTGCAAGAGAGAGAAAAGGGACAGAAAAAACATGGAGGCGAAGGTGAAAGCACGTTAGACCCGGCCGCTACGATATACGGCAGCATTTGAATGGGATAGAAACTCTCCAGCTGTACGACCGAGCGTGGGAGCACGTTTTCCCCAACGAGGCGAACGAAAGCACGACCGCGAGCGTATTACTCAGCGACGGTGAGTCGCCAACGAAAAGGCAAGAGAAGACGGCGAGGCGTATAACAGAGACGACCGTCAACGCTAAAGAGAGAAAAACGTGCCCTCAGCGAAGAAATCCTTCAAGATGGCCTGCAAGGGTATCTTCTCAAGGCGGTGGAGCGAGTCCTTGAATGGTTAAAGCGTGAGGAAACGCCGAGAGCAAGCGGGAGTAACGTCGTCAAGCAGCCTGCTACCTCTAAGCGAGCGTGTACGAAGAATGGACGACGCCCGTCAAGCGAGGACGAGAAACTGATCCTTCAACGCCTTTTCTACAGATACGGTAGGCCGGTATCTATATATTCCATTAACGTATGGGTACAAGAACGATTAGGGCATAACGTCACGGTATTTCATGCCAAAATACTTATTTCTCAGGCAGATACTGTTCTTATGCTATTCCGCCACGATGCGGACGGACACAATGAAAGGGACGAGGTAATAGGAGTGTTCCCGTCTTCCCTTTGCGGTTATTGCTTGGGAGGAACAGGAGGGTTCATTCCAAGGTGCCCGTTGCCGCTTTCCTATAAATAATTCCGAACTAGGACTTAGCGGAATTCATTTCTTTCGAATGACGTTTTATTCTTCCGTCAATGGGGGTGTCATACTTCGTTAATTCACATGCACGTCCTATCTGGCCAAAGACTATTGTTGAAGCGAAAATCAAAGGAGATACGTAGAATTACGTCTTTTACGTGTTCTAAGCTAGTTTCTATTTGTGACTCATATTTCCTTCTACTCCTTCAGTAGTTCGAAGATGTCACGGAGCGGATGAATACGATCGCTCCTTCTATGACGAAAGTGTGCTGCGAGCATCGGAGAATGTTTCAAAGTTAATCTAGGATTACTAGTCGTTAATGAGTGTGCATTTCTAGTGTGACTTATCAAAATATATTTGTTTGGAGGCTTATTTTAATTGAAGGGGTTAGGGTCATAATCCCGACAGCCAAATTCCCGACAGGCCAAAATCCCGACAAGCCACCTATTCCAGACAGGTTTCAATCTATTATCCCGACAAAGCAGAATCCCAATTTATTTCTATTAGGTTTTATGGGAGTGCTGTTATATACGGAGTGCTTTTGTATGCGAAGTTGGACTGTAACATTTTTTTTTTCAGTAATTCTGTCATTTTGATTCTGTATGTGTACAATTTTATCTCTTGTCCTATCTCACCATGTTTTCATGCTCGTTTTCTAATTCATTATAAGCTTGCGGATTATCAGTTCGTTACGGAAACGATGAACAATTCAGCTTATTGTTATGTCGTTTATTTGCGCTGGCGTTTGTCCCAGCTAACGAAATGCAGCATCATTTGACATCTTAAAAACTGAGATGCCTCCCGAATCTATAGATGTAGTAAACTGGTTCGAAGAAAACAACGTTCACGGGAGAATAAGACGCCGAAATCGTGGACAAGGTATATGTTCTCCGCCTATATTTCTACCCGCACTGTGGAGTGTCGCAGATTCAATTGAGCTCGGCATTCCTCCTACTCAGAATGCCGTAGAAGCCTGGCACAGAAGATGGGAGATATTGCTTGGCTGCAGTCATGTTGGTCTTTTCAAAATTATACAAGAGCTTCAAAAAGAACAACAACGAGTAGATTTAGAAGTGGAAATATATTTTGCGGTCAGCGATATCCTACTCCGAAGAGAGCTGTACTCGACAGAGAGAGAAGATTTATGGCAGTATTTAGAGACAGAGTAAACCGACTATTGATGGACTACCTTCGTGGTATTGCACATAACGTCCCATTTTGATTAAAAGTAATAAATATTTTATTGAATCGTAATTTATCGAACAATTTATTGAAAAATAAACTAAAAATATTAATAAAGCTAATAAAGCCAATGATAAAAATTGTACACATACAGAATCAAAAACAAGAGCACTCCGCATATAACAGCACTCCCATAAAACATAATAGAAATAAATGGGATTCTGCTTTGTCGGGATAATAGATTGAAACCTGTCGGAATAGGTGGCTTGTCTGGATTTTGGTTTGTCGGGATTGTGGCTGTCGGGATTCTGGGTGTCGGGATTGTGGCTGTCGGGATTCTGGGTGTCGGGATTGTGGCTGTCGGGATTCTGGGTGTCGGGATTGTGGCTGTCAGGATTGTGGCCCGCACCCTATATGGTAAAATATATATGCTATGAATGTGATCAACATGTTAAGATATTAATGTGGTGCAGTAAATAGTGTTCATTAAATTATTGCATTAAGTGTTTTTGATTGCGTCGTTGTTTACGATTTATATGCGTATGTGTTTTATGGTGCTACAGTTGCCCGCATCAAATAAAATATAAATAAAGTGCGAACCGTAAAGTTTATTACGTCCGATTTGTGTAGTGTTTATTAAATTGAGTGCTACGTCAAGATTGAGTGCTACGTGTGTGTTTACTGAAGTGTGGTGTGTTAAACACGTTTTTACGTTTAGGTGTCTACCTCATTAAAAGTGCCGTGTTGACCAAGCGTTGTGATAAAATTATAATTGCAGTGTAATTTACGGCAAACGCCGCATCGCAGGCATGGCTCATCTTAAAAGCGTCGCCTAATCTACGTTAAGTATCACGACCAATACTCAAGGAATGTTTGCAAGTTCATAGGCGGCGATCTAGCGACGAACTAATCCTCAAGTAAGCTGTTATCTCCTGATCGTCGATACCGCAAAGATTTGCTGATCTCTACTGGCAAGGACACTTTGCTACTTCAAGTTTCGAAGTGACATCGGGACAATTCGTCTAATTTGCGAATCCCTTTCGTATTACCGAAGTTGAGGGTGATTTGGAGTCAAAAGCCACTCTGCGACTAACTGTTATAAAGACTTTATAGAAATTAGAAAATAGACTTCCACTGCATAAGCTTTAAAGTTATAAATGCTTATTTATCTTGAATATTTCTTCTATTAATAAAATATTTATTTAATTCACCTCGTTCCTCTCTCTTGTCATTTACTCTGCTCGTCCACGTGACAACTACCAAGAACTTCTTAGTTTACACGTTCAATCCTCCAGATATCGCAGCACCATGGAATCCATAACTTATCGATGTCACAGGCTCAGTCGAATCATAAAATAGAAGAGATAAGAACAAGAAATTAATCCTCCCTAGGAGGGTATAAAAAAGCCATGCGAAAGCCCTGCGGTCATTTATTTTTACCCCTTTATCTGCATTTTTACCATCTCCCACCATTTTTTTTTTTTAACCAAAGAATTGATTCACTGGTCAAGTATGAGCTCAAAAGGATAAGTGGTTCAAAAGTTTTAAGAACATTTACAGACGCATCCTGAATTTTTATAGAGACCTTTCCATTGAAACCGAAACTGGAGTAACTGCGTAGAAGCAGGAGAGCAAAAAACTGGCGTTTCCTGCCTTGAAATGTGCAAACACTACTAAACATCCGGAGGAAAACGGAAGTTTTTTTGCTCTCCTGCTTCTGCACAGTTAGTCCAGTTTCGGTTTCAAGGGAAAGGTCTATATAAAAAAGATAAACAAACTCTGGCACTATCTCTTGAGTAAACCAACTTAAACAAACAAACTGAAACCAAGCTATATGATTTTTACCCCTTCCCCTCCTCATTTTGGGGACAGGTAAACCTTACTCTAGACCTAACGAACATATGTTGCGAATATGAGCTCAATCGGATAAGTGGTTCAAAAGTTTTTAGAACGTTTGCAGATGCACCCTGAGCCGGAATTTTTATATATAAAGATGACCAACAATGCAAGGCAAAGTTTGTGCAACAATAGGCCCATCGTGTTCGTATCAATAATGGTATCAAAGCGCAATTCACCAATAACAATGAGCACAAAATGATGATGCAATGTTAAAGCAATCTTTCCAAGAATTGTAACAAGGAATATAAAATGATGCAATATGGATAAGTTTCAATTTTTTACAATGCATAGAATTCCTGGTATTAAGGCTTTTCTTAGAAAAGAGAGTTCTTAGTACTTAAGAATTTCTTCAAAATCTTTAAAAAGGATCAGTAACTGGAGATAATGGAGCGTTAGCAGACTATTAGGAATGAGTGGAAAGACGACACAGGAAGCACTCCTTTAGCTCCGTGCTGTATTGAGCAAATGGGAATCAAGTAAATAGAAGAATCGGCGACCACTAGACTACACAAAGTGATGAATGGCCAAGTTTTTCTTCAAGACATCGAGAGAAGAAAGGGAATTGCAACAACATCAAGTGTACATCTGAAGTAAGATTACATGAAAAAGAAATTAGCAGTGGCATCCTTGGAGAGGTCCAGCCATTGTGAGCCTTTAAAATTTTTTTTTCGAATTTTCATTAAGAATTTTTACTGTATTAATTCTAAGCATTTTCATGTGTATATTTTTAACATATTGCAAAATTTAATTTAATTTTTTGAGGTTGTTCTGTTTACCTACAAGTGTAATTATCCCGGGCAACGCCGGGTATCTTTGCTAATTCTGTATATATAAAGAAAGATGTTTGTTTGTGAGTTTGTGGGTTTGTTTCTTATACAAATCTACAGTTTTATTCCGATCTTGATGAAATTTTCCATACTTGACCGTCAAGGCATAAGGAAGGTTACTGTCTACCTCAGATTTCGAAAAAATAAAAATTATTGATAAAAAATCGATATTCATGGTTATGGCAAGGCATATTAATGAGATATATCTCATGAACAACAATGCAAGGCAAAGTTTGTGCAACAATGCTTATCAACAATGGTATCAACACGCAATTCACAAACACTCTGCACGGACCAACAATATATATCTCATGACCAACAATGCAAATCAAAGTTTGTGCAATATAAATAAGTTTCAATTCGTAACAATGCATAGAATTACTGTTATTCAGGCTTACTTAGAAAAGAGAATTCTTAGTACTTAACAATTTCTTTAAAATCTTTAAAAATGATCAGTAACTGGAGATAATGGAGAGTTAGCAGACTATAGATAAAGAGTGGAAAGAAGACTGAGAAAGCAACTTTGCTATGGCTGAGTTGAATGGCCAAGACATCGAGAGAAGAAAGTTAATTGTAAGAACATATCATGTGTACATCTAAAGTAAGATTACGTTAGTAAGAAATTATTTATTCTAGCAATAGCATCCTTGGAGAGGTCCATCCATTGCGAGCCTTTAAAAATTTTTTTTCAAATTTTCATTAAGAATTTTTACTGTATTAATTCTAAGCGTTTTTATGTGTTTATTTTTAAGATATTTCAAAATTTATTCCAAAAAAAAAGTCCGAGCCATGCCGGATTTATCACCTAGCTTATTTAGTAGTACAGCAGATCCAAACATTTCAGAAAAATACATTTTGTCTATATTCTGTGGGAAAGTGTATATTTTGGAAACTGAGATACTGATAATGGACTACTGAACGTTTGTTTCCATGAATTATTGATAATTAGCATAAAGTGAAGATGCATTGGCTAAACATTTATAAGGCAACGTCTATTGATTAGGAATGTCACCCTAGAATGGATAGTCCCTTTGCTCGGTGTTGTATTGATTGAGATATTATTTTCCCAATTGGGAGTTATAATTCAATTTTTTGAGATTGTTCTCTTTGAGTGTAATTATCCCGGGCAACGCCGGGTACGAAAAACATAGTGTACCGTCCAGCTTTGGAGTAAACGCTGGGATATAAATAAAATTTCGGGAGAGGGCATTCGAACCTCGACTGCCGAATCCAGACACAAGTAGTCATAGCAGTCTTTTTTATATACGCGAAACAATTGCAGGTGTTTAACTCAAGCAAATCAAATCCTCCTTGAGGTTGTTCTGCCGAACTATAACTATAATTATACTGGGCAACGCCGGGTAGATCAGCTAGTCTTCTATAAAGTATGTAATTTTGCGTACTTGACCTTCAAAGCAAGAGGAAGATCATTGTCTACCTCAGATTTCGGTAAAATAATAATTATCGATAAAGAATCGATATTCACGGTCATGGCAGGGCTTATTAATGAGAAATATCTCATGACCAACAATGAAAGGCAAAGTTTGTGCAACAATAGGTATCAAAAATGGTATCAACACGCAATTCACAAACACTATGCACAGACCAACAATACATATCTCATGACCAACAATGCAAAGAAGAGTGGAAAGACGACAGATGAAGCATTCCTTTAGCTCTGTGCTGTATTGAGGAAGTCGTAAGCAAGTAAATAGAAAAATCGACGACCGTTACACTACACCAGCTGATGGATAGCCAAGTTTTGTTTTAAGACATCAAGAGAAGATTGGGAATTGCAACAGCATCAAGTGTACAACTAAAGAAAGATTACGTGAGTAAAAAATTATTTAGAATAGCAGTAGCATCCTTGGAAAGTCCATCCATTGTGAGCCTTTAAAAAAAATTTTTCAAATTTTCATTCAGAATTTTTACTGGATTAATTCTAAGCGTTTTCATGTATTTATTTTTAAGATACTGCAAAATTTAATCCAAAAAAAAAGTCCTGAGCCACACAGGGGTTGTCACCTAGACTTCCTGTTTTTCGTAGAATGGATAGTCCCTTTGCTCTGACTTGCATTGATTGAGTTATTATTTAACCAATTGGAAATTATAATTTGATTTTTAAAGATTATGTCTACCTACAAGTGTAATTATCCCGGGCAACGCCGGGTACCTCTGCTAGTCTTCTATATATATAAAGAAGGATGTGTGTTTGTTTGTTGGTTTGTTTGTGGGTTTGTTTGTTTGTTTGTTTTTTATACAAATCTACAATTTCATTCCGATCTTGATAAAATTTCGCATACATGACCTTCAAAGCATGAGGAAGGTCACTGTCTAAATCAGATTTCGAAAAATAATAATTATTGATAAAAATTCGATATTCTTGGTTATGGCAGAGGATATTAATGAGAAATATCTCATGACCAACAATGCAAGACCATGACCTTTATATATATATTAGCACAGGACCCGGCGTTGCCTGGGATAATTACGCTTGTAGGTAAATACACACACACACAGACACACACACAAAGAAACACACACAGTTTTCCCAATCGTCTGAACGCTTGTTAGGGAGCTGAAGGAAGACACGTGAACCTCCTTTGCCTCATCGAGAGAGACTGCCCTATCGTGTATTATATCCATTTCGTGTTCATTATTAATAATTCTTGGAAACGAATGTTCTGTCATTGTATCATCATTTTATGTTCATTGTTATAATTCTTTGAATAATTTTGTGCTCATTGTTATTGGTGAATTTCGTGTTGACACCATTGTTGACACTATTGTTGCATAAACTTTGCTTGCATTGTTGGTCATGAGATATATATTGTTGGTCCGTGCAGAGTGTTTGAGAATTGCGTGTTGATACCATTGTTGATACTTATTGTTGCAAAAACTTTGTCGTGCATTATTGGTCATGGTCATGAGATATTTCTCATTAATATGCCCTGCCAAAACCATGAATATCGATTTTTTATCAATAATTATTATTTTTTCGAAATCTGAGGTAGACAGTGACTTTCCTCATGCTTTGAAGGTCATGTATGCGAAATTTTATCAAGATCGGAATAAAACTGTAGGTTTGTATAAAAAACAAACCCACAAACAAACCCACAAACAAACAAACATCCTTCTTTATATATAGAGAGCGAAATGACATGGCAAAAAATGCAAATAAAAGTTTGTGCAATATAGAATTCAATGCATAGAGTTCCTGTTATTCAGGCTTTTCTTAGAAAAGAGAATTCATAGTACTTGACAATTTCTTGAAAATCTTTAAAAATGATCAGTAACTGGAGATAATGAGTTAGCAGACTGTTGAGAAAGAGTGAAAGACGATAGAGGAAGCATTCCTTTAGCTCCGTGCTGTATTGAGCAAATGGTAAGCAAGTAAATAGAAGAATCGGCGTCCGCTAGACTACACAAACTGATTAATGGCCGATTTTTGCTTCAACACATCAAAAGAAGAAAGGATATTGCAACAACATCAAGTGTACATCTAAATAAGATTACGTGAGTAAAAAATCATTTAGACTAGAAGGCATCCTTGGAGAGGTCCATCCATTGTGAGCCTGTAAAAAATTTTTTTTCAGGAAATCAGGTCCCGGTATATCACCTATAATGGAGTTTTTCAGTGAAGAGGTAAATTCCTGTCTTTCGGATATTTCTTAGAATGGATAGTCCCTTCCCTCCTATATTGTAGTGATTGAGTTATTATTTAACCAATTTGGAGGTTTAGTTTAGCTCTTTGAGTTTGTTCTGTTTACCTACAAGCGTAATTATCCTGGGCAACGCCGGGTCCTCTGCTAGTCTTCTATACAGGGTGATTTACATCGAATGTAAAATAACTAAAGGGGGTATTATAGAGTTTAAGATAAACAAAAAACGTCCTATGAACATCGGTTCAAATATGAACGATAACTGAGATATGAACAGAAATAAAAATGC
>JAHWFO010062914.1:837804-877902 GCA_023313115.1 Rhysida immarginata
GCATTTTTATTTCTGTTCATATCTCAGTTATCGTTCATATTTGAACCCATGTTCATAGGACGTTTTGTGTTTATCTTAACCTCTATAATACCCCCTTAGTAGTAAGGCACCACTCCTGGCGGAAAGGGGGGAGGCGCGTGCAACCCTTTTTTCGGTGTTCAAAGGGTTAAAAGGATCTAAAGGGTTAAATTTCCATCGATTTTTGATATTTTTTCGACGTTTTTAATGGGTTTGGATTGATTTTATCGAATATTGGATTGATTTTATTGAATGTTAATATGTTTTGATTGATTTTATTGAATATTAAAGAGTATTGATTGATTGATTGACAGGTGTTGCATACCAAGTACCCAAAGGGGTGATTGGAATTTCATTCCGAGTGGCCAAAGGGGTTGGTTGGTATCCAAAGGGGTTGACAGGTTTTTGATGGATTGTGGGCGTGGTTAATGATGGATGGGTTCTTTTTGCATTCGACCCAAAAAAGGGTTATCCATCGAAATTTGGGTGTCAGGGGATGATGGTGAAAAAATCTGGTCCGTCACATTCCTTTTTTACCTAATTACTAATTTTCTATTGTGTTTAGAATCACCGGACTTTTTTTATTTTTTTCGTTTAATACTCTTCCTAATTAACATTATTGATTCAAGATGTTGACCAGTACTTACCGTTCAGGTTACTAAAGGGTTTTTATTGTCAGTGACCAATGGGTTACAGGTGTAAAATTCAAGGTGTTTTCTTCCAGTGAGTCAGGATGTTACTTACCATATTTGTTACCTCCATACCCTTTTATCCCGATAATTCAATTTTCCACAATTTTTTAAAAAATAATTCTTTTGCCATTTTTTTTTAAATAATTTTTTGTTAATTCCAAAATTATTCAAAAATTGTTAATCAAAAGTCCAGTTTTTTTTTCAAAATGAAGTTAATTTTAAGCTGATTTTTTTTCATTTTAAAATGTTCTTCCTTTTCAGTTTTTTATCAAAATAATTTATCATCATTTCCCAATTAATTCAAAATTTTTATTAAAAATTCCAAAATTGTTCATTTTCTTTTTACAAATTTTGTTAAAAATTAATTCAAATGTCATTAGGTGTTAAAAAACACATTGACACACAGTACAAGTTTTATTTTATTTTTTATTTTAATAAAAATAGACTCCATCGATTGCACATTCAGGAAAATATTCTAGTTCCAAACGTCGGGCTACTACACTCACAGCTGAGCGAGTAAAATAATTTTCACTTTGTTTATTAAATATTGGGTTATGCGATCCCTCTTCAGTTATTGGGTCAATCAATGTTTCTGCATCCTGAATAGTAACTGGAAATAGCTGATTTAACATTTCACATTGATCTGTTCTATAACCATAAATTGTTTCAAATTCCTTTTTCCATTGTTCAATCAACGATACCAGTAGCGAATAGGGTACGTATCCGGCAAAGATTGATTTAATCCCGGGGATCGTGTAACCCATTTCTTTTATTCTTAGCTGGTCTACATAAGTTATGTTAATTTCATTTGTTGGTAATAAGATTTTATAGTACTCTCCAACCCGTTTCAGCCTCACATCTAAATCATATATCTCCTCTTTCTCCATTAAACGAAGATTATACACACATGATGTTGAAATCGTCTTTACAAGGATTTCTTCACTGCTCAGATAAATTGCATTCAGATCCACAGCGACTCCTATTACTTTAAAATAATAAAACTCCGATTACTCTGTGCGTTCTAACTAATTCTCTATAAGTTTCTAAAAAATCATTCAAATACATACTTTTATCGTTACTTGTTGAAGTCATCTTCGCTGAAAGCTGTTTTGCTCATTGCTACTCGCTGTCTCGCACTCATCTACACACTAAAAGCTAAGTGTAAGACTGCAAATGACTGTCTAACTGGTGACCACGTTCACACATTCCATTACCCCCACCACCACCCTCATAATGTTAATAACAAAAAAAACTTTTTGCTCCCAGCTATCCCTTATCCGAGGTCATGGCTACCCCTACCCCACTTTTAGGTTAATCTAACTTATTATTCACTTTAAAGACTTATTTTTTAACACATATTTTTAATGTTTAATTATTATTATTACAAAAATTGTTAAATTATTACCAAAGGTTCCTGGTTCGATTATGTTGAAGTTAAAGTTTTTGAAAAAGAGATTGTGTACAGGCAATGTCTTAACTTTCGTCTTCTCACGTATGTTGGTCCTTCAAGGTTTTGCAATCGGCTTTTTTCTTCCTCCTGTTTTCAATTTGAAAAGACAGTTTGTAAACTCAAACGTACTGGTTTTCGGTACCAAACGTTGTCAGAACTTTTTGAACCTGAAGATTTGAATGGCTATGCACTTGCAGTAGAAAAGGTTTTGACAAATTGTGATATAGCAGATAGTCATTTCGTTTCCTGTCAAACTTATCACTTATTTAACGCTGCAAAGAACGTTCACGTGATCCTAGGTTCTTTTCATGTTTACGAATGTGATTTTTACACCGATAAGCAACTCGTGTTAGAAGAAGAAATTGATGATAATACTATTAAATTTTTTGCTTTAATGCGTATTCGTTTCCCGCAGTTCTTTTGTCATAAACATAATTCCGTTTGTAATGTTTAATTTCCTATATACTATTCTTTTCATCTCTTACATTCTAGTTCACTGAATTGGCAGGTTACAACGCTGTAACAAAATTCAACCTCGTTTTATTAAAAAAAAATTCCGCGGGGGAATATTTCATTTCTTTATCGAGGAAGAAGAAAACGAACACAACTTTTTGTTTCAAGTCCAATCAGTTCAAGGAAATTATAGACAGATTGGAGGAAATTTATAAAATTGCTATAAACGAGGCACCCTTAATCCCTAGTACATCAATCTGTCCGATTAGATCGATAGATTTTCAAGTTAACGATAACGCAGTTATCACAATTAACTGCATTTACAATAAAGGGGTGATTCGTTTTTTTATTTATAAAAATCGGACGTCGCATATCGAGAGGGCACTTTCATTATCGCGTGCAGAGGTCTATTTAATCCTTTATTTCTTTCCACCGTTATATCATCGTGTCTAAACTTTACTGTATTTTTCTTCTTTCCTTTCTTTATTAATTTTAACTTTCCTATTCCACCTTTTTAAAATGTCTTCGTCCTCTTCTACCTATTCTAACTCTCAGCAATCCAGCCCTCTCAATCTCTGTATTTATGAAGAGATTCTTTCTGGGTCTTCTTCTTCTTCTTCTTCAACCCAACCTCTTAATCTCTGTGTGCGTGATGAACTACGTTCATCGCAAAATGCTTTATATCCTTTGACGCAGACAGAACCTCTAAATTTGTGTATGTCAAGGCAACCTCTCTCAACAGATCGCAACCATTCGCAGAGCTCGACGAGCTCAAATGATGATAAAACACTTGCAACGACGTATTCTACCCCTACTCTATCTTCTTCTCCTATTCCTTCTACATCTACAAATCCTAATTCTCCTCAACCACTCCGCAAAATGCGGCGTATGGATAGGAGAATGCTTTCCCTTTCATTTCAAACTGGAGGAGGTAAATCCTCACTCACGACTGTCCCTCCGCCAGCATCATCATCATCATTCGACCCTATTCAGAATCCACTTACTAATCCTACCCTGTCTTCTGCTACCCATTCAGCTACAGATGTAGCTGCTCCTATTGCTTCAACATCATCTGCTTCAACTCATGGTTCTCTAAATGATCAACCGTTAACAGACTTCGATTCATACTTTACTTTACGAGAATTAGGCACATGTCATTCTCGCAAATATAAAGTGGAATCAACCACATACGAGATGACATTTTCTCGTAGCCTAAATTTCGTGCCACTTGCAAGCGTTCCTGATACGCTAAGGTCTATTTTTGACCGGTTATTCCAGCGCATTTTACAGGAACGTAGGTCTTTTTACGACCACGCTCGCATTGTAATCAAAGCACCTTCTCTGAACAATGCTATCAAGCTTAGGTTTGGCCTAATTGATTCATTTTCAGGTCAGATGGTGCTTGATACTTTGCAAGCTGTTGAGCAGTCACGGAGCAGTCTGTTGACGGATGATCAATTAGAGATCCACGTGGTTTTACTCCAAAGACCTATTCCCGCTTCTGGGGGTAGTAGCGTTGCTCGCAAGTCAGTAATACTTGCTGACCACCTGGCTCGTTCAGGCTCGGTCGTCCGTATTCAAAACACTGATGAGCTCTGTTTACCTCGTGTGTTAGCGGTTGCAATGGCCTGTGCAGAGAAGGATGCAGTCCTTAAGATACATAAAAATAACCCCGTTCATCATTGAGGCTTGCGTTAAGGCGTATAAAGCATCAGGTGATGGACGTAATTTGTTTCAGAAAAATGCTGCCCTTAAGTTATGTGAAGCAGTGGGTGTAAACCCCTCGAACCCTGGAGGTGTTGAATGCCTGGATAAATTCCAGGCATTACTTCTCGGTGATACATATGTCAATAAATTTGAAATCATAATACATACAGGTTCATCGATAAACGAGATATTTTACCCCCAGCATTTTGTAGAACCTAAACCTAAACATACACTGCATTTATTATTAACAAATAATCATTACGATGTCATTACAAGTCTGTTTGGGTTCTACAGAAAGCGTGGGATTTGCCAGCGCTGAGGGGTAGTTTTCCACAGTTCGAGGAATAAAAAACACCATATTTGCGGGGGACGATGCTCGTACTGCGGATCACAACATTCCCGTTTGTTAAAGGACGAGCATGTTCACTGTCCGCTGTGCAAGCGTTATTTTAAGGGTGAACAATGCTACAGGTCTCATCTCAATCCCAAAGACAGCGTTAAGTCATGATTTACGCATAAACGCTGTCTTACTTGTAAAAAAATATTTGAATCCCAAAAGGGGCATAATTGTGATGCAAACCAATGCATTCGGTGTAATGGTAAGCATGAACCAGGCTTCTGTTACGTTTTAACAGGAAAAGAAAGATCTACGAATCAAAATACACAGCGCTCTACTACTACTACTGCATCTACTTCTTCTGCTTCTTCTTCTACCCCTACTTCTGAAAACGATTCGCTAAGACTAATTTTTTTCGATGTTGAAACGAAGACTGGAGTTTCAGGAGAATTAACACCAATCCTTGTTGCCATGAGCTACCAGTATGAGTCTGGCTCCTTTGTCCAGCGTGTTTTTAAGGGGGTAAATGCCATAGCCGATTTCTCGAGTTTTTATTTTCCAATCCAAGGCGCAATAAAAAACATTCGCATGTTATTAATTTTGCGAATTCAACAGTATTCGCAAACAACTTACAGCAATTTGATGGTTTATATGTGTTACGATCAGGGCTGTGGAACGAATTGATTTACGTTATGTTATAACGTTACGTTACGCATTTTGTTATTAGGTTTCGTTATGTTATGCTTTTTGTTACTTGATTTCGTTATGCTAGGTGTTACGTTACTGAATATCGTTATCTTAGAAAATAACGTTATCATAACGTTTTAAAGCAAGGCTATGGAACGAATTGATTTACGTAATATTATAATGTTACGTTACACATTTTTTTTATTAGGTTTCGTTATGTTATGCTTTTTGTTATTTGATATCACTATCTTAGAAAATAACGTTATCATAATGTTTTAATAATAATATTTTATTTTTTTGTATGAGAAGGAGTTCATGCTTGAATGACAAGATATTTTAATGTCAGTCACCTCCCTATTATCAATGGGCTCCTCCAGAACCCCAACACTCCTGAATATATGCATTGTATATTTCCTACGCTTGTTTCCCGCAGCCTAGATTTTGTTATGTTTCCGTTTTAATCCCGCTTTAAGAAATTTCGTTATGTTATACATGATACCGCTATTAATATCGTTATTTCGTTACATTTTAGTTACGTTCCACAACCCTGATATCATTATTTTGTTATGTTTCCGTTACACTCCTCAGCCAAGTTTTGTTATGTTTACGTTATTATCTTGCTTTAAGAAATTTCGTTACGTTAAGCATTATAATACCGCTATTAATATCGTTATTTCGTTACGTTTCCGTTACGTTCCACAGCCCTGGTTACGATACTTGTATGAACAAAGTATTAAACCACACGTCATCTTCAAAGGCTCGAAAATTCTCTTCATTGAGGTGAAGGAGATGAAGATACGTTTTATCGATTCGTTATCGTTCATCACCCTCCCCTTAAGATAATTTCCACGAGCCTTTGGATTGACAGAGCAAAAGAAAGGTTTTTTCCCATTTAAGCTTCTCAATGAGAACAGTTCCTATGTGGGTCCACTTCCTGATCAGGAATATTTTAATCCCACAGAGATGAAAGAATCATTACATGAAAAATTTGTTCTCTGGTATTCTGAAGAAAAAAAGCGTGTTGTCGGTACCGATTGGTGTCTTATGGATGAGCTTAGAGATTATTGTCTTAGTGATGTCGTTCTTCTAAGAGATGGGTGTCTGAAATTTGCAGAAATCATGAAGGACTTTACACGTCTTAACCCATTCCATTATGACATCACTATAGCTGGATTCTGCAATCGGGTACTGAGAGAATGTTATCTGGATAAACACTCTATGGGAATTATTCCATGCTATGGTTACGCGAATAGATCGCGTCAGAGTTTGAAAGCTCTGAAATGGTTAGCTTGGGAACAATCAAAAGTTCCAAGTACGCGCATACGTTCTGCGTTAAACGGATGGGAAAGACGGTTGGATCTTACTATTTAGATAAGGTTGATGAAAGTCGAAAAATCGTATTCGAATTTTTAGGCTGTTATTATCACTCATGTCCAAAGTGCACGGTATCAAGTGCACGTAGCGTTAATCCCAACCTAACTAACGCAGAAAATTTCCAGCATACATTAGAAAGACTTGCCTTTCTAAAACACGAGCTTCCCGACTACACATTTAGTGTTATATGTGAATGCCAGTATGAGAATGAGCTGAAACATAACAAAGAAATGCCTGTATTCTGCAAACATTTTAAAGTAGAACAGAGACCATTTATCATGCCCCGTGATGCCTTCTACGGAGGACGCACCGAGAATTTTTCGGGCGGTGTTACAGAATCCACAGAGAGAATGCGTCTCTCCTATTTAGATTTCACATTTTTATATCCCTTTGTGAATAATCATGCAGCCTATCCGAAAAAACATCCGGGAGTCATCACGGCCGATTTTAACCAGTCCCCTAATGCCTATTTCGGTCTGATTAAAGCAACCGTGTTGCCTCCTCGAGATCTTTTTATTCCAGTTCTACCCTGCAGGTGTGCAGGGCGTCTTTTCTTCCCTCTATGTAGGACTTGTGCTGATACTCAGTCAGCTGAATTGTGTCAACACAACGAGGAAGAGAGGGCGTTAACAGGTACCTGGTGCACGCCTGAATATTACAGGGCGCTCGAGGAAGGCTGTACAGTTGTTTGTCGATAGCTACGCAGAGTTTTACAGATTATTCAACACGCCCTCTATCGAAGTCACGGACTTGGACATTGTCTCTGAAGAAATTTTACTCATGACGTACAAGTCAACCCATCTTACCGTGCGCATGAAAGGGAACGTAGTTATAGCATCGTTCGTGACGTGCTATGGCAGGATGGAGTTGTATCGCGTTATGAGTATAATTAGTAAAAATTTAAAATATTCGGATACAGATAGTGTCATTTTTCTCGAGGAAATCGGCCGTGAATTATTACTCAGAGGGAGTAATTTGGGCGAGTTATCGGACGAAATTATTTCGAGATTTGGACCAAATGTATATATTAAAAAATTGATTGTAGCTGGGGCTAAGAATTATTGTTTGCATTACTCAAACGGTACAACCGAACTTAAAGTTAAGGGCGTGACGCTCACACGTAGTGCAAACGAGATTCTAACACCAGCAGCAATCGAAGAGCTCGTTCGAGGCATGGGTTTGAGTAAGACCTCCTCCTTCCAAGTCCCCGTTTCATTTAAGCCTGTGCATAATAAGAATAAAGCCACAATTTTTAATAAACCATTTTTAAAAACTTACCAGTGCACCAATGAGAAAAAGTTTGCAAGAGACGGAGACCTTAGTATTAGTTACCCTTATGGTTATATTAATTTTTAATCACCCATAGCTTATTGTAAAAAATTGTTGTAAATATTTTAATTTATTATTGTGTATACTTATTCATTTGTAAATATTTACAACTATTCTAGCCACCAATGTTCTATTCTATTTAATTTTACCATTCAAAATTTGTATTTTATCAAATTATTTAACTTTCTAGTCCTCAATGTTCTATTCTATTTAATTTTAGCATTCAAATATTTGTATTTATCAAATTATTTAACTTTCATAATATTATATTAATTTATTCCATCACCTAATATTTTGTATTTATTCTATTTTCCATTTTTTATTCATTTAACCACTGTAATTAATTTTTAACATTCAAATCTTTGTATTTATCAAATTTTTAACTTTCATAATATTTTATTTCTTGTATTTAATTTCAAAATTCAAATAAATTATATATATACTTATTCACTTGTCATTTGTGTGCACGGAACTATAAATCCACGCATTTTGGTGACTTTCGGTGAATATCAAGAACGTTGGCAACATATGTGCACGAAACTGTAAATCCAGTCTTTGTGATCTTCAGTGAAAATCATGAACGTTTGCCAAAAGATTGCACGAAACTGTAAATTCTTTCTAATTTTTTAATAAAATTTAAAATGTTAAAATTCAAAAAAAAATAATAATAAAAATTTATATTATGTGACGTTATCACGTGTTTAGTAATATATTCATTTTATGATAAACTTGTTCACAGGAATAATAGAAGGTATTATTCAGTTTCTTTATAAGAATAAAGTGATATAAGTGTTTCTGACGTAGTGATATATCAAGTCGAGATAATTTAAGATTATAAATTTGGATATTAATCGAAGACACACGATTGTGAAATAGAAGGAGGGGTGGAGCAATGACAGGAAGAGAAAATATTGTTGATATTAGTCATTGGATTCCTCGATAGATAGATATATTGATTTTCTTTTTAGATTTGTTTGTGTCATAAATTTCATATTGTGTTTGAAATCATTATTATTTTAGCGATTTGTTCACTTTGGAACTTGTAAGTTGTGAAAAGGGAAGGAGACCGGATATGTGCGAGGCGATAAATAGGAGAGAGAAACCGAAACTTTTTTGAGTCATGTTTGAGAGTTGGCTGAGGAAGGCTGCGCGCTTTCTCCTCTCGAATGGAATAACGGAAACTATGGAAATTGATTAGGAATAGCATTGGCGAAAAACGCTGCTGTGTAACTTCCACAGTTGGCCAAGTAGTTAGGCTAATTTCTAAATTCAATTTATGGAGTGAGCAGGCTCATAAAAATATAAATGGGAAAACCCTTGGTGTGGGTGGCATCTCCTCGAAAACCCCAATTTGACTTTCTGATTCAAACCATTAACCGAGAATTCTAAATTTACAAGTAAAAGAGGGATGTCCTTGTCAATCTGATTGATGTTAATCAGATTCATTTTGTTTTGTTCTTTATTTTACATTCTATATTTTTCTTGAAACGCAAATCTTTTATGGATTGCAAGGAGTAAGAAACCTACCCCTAAGTAACATTGAAATGGAACCTGTATGCAATTGATATTCTTCAGAGTCGTCATTTATGATTAGAATCAAATATGGAATTGGAACCCCGACATTCTTCAGAGCAATTGTAAGCGAGCAACATGATTTTCTTCAAATGAGCAACGTGATTTTCTTCAAGCGAGCAACGTGATTTTCTTCAAGTGACAGGCATAATTAGGAACCCGACATTGAGAGAAGAAGACAACTACATATTTGAGATCTTCTGTTGAACTTAGTGGGGACACTTTGAGACTTCCAGTGGACTCACTCACTAATCGATCCGGATTATCTTCAGGTGTGTTTTCTCTGCTTCAGTGTGATAAGTGATATGTTTTATGGCCTGTTTAACACAGGAAGTGTTTTTGTGCATTAAATTGGATTAAAAGTGCTTGACAAGTCTGCAGGTGTTTGATCTACGTAATTGTAAGTAGAACTGAAATTTGATATGTTGATCTAATTGAGTGTCATGACAAAGGTACGATAAAGAAATAAATTTGAGAGAACTTTCTAAAAATAGAATTTTGAGTAGAACTATCTCTTTCCTCAGAGCAATTGATTTTTATTGACATTTATTGAATTTTGCATGATATCTTAGTTATAAGTACTTGGGGAATTTAGAAATAACTTTCTTCTTTCGCGATAAGATCTATCTACTTTCTTTTTTCTTAGATTTAAGACTTTATTTAATTGTGTATCTCATTGGTTTGTTTAACTTTGAATAAAAACATTTATTTAATTCCAAACCTTGCTTTCCTTATTGAAATCAATAAGTCACAGCCTGCCATTTTAAAAAGTAGCTAACCTATGTCCTTGATTGTGCATATTGATTTTGTTTGAGCATTAATTTTTTTTGAGCTAGCCGTCTTTGAATTCATTTCATTGGATTCTGGTTTTGAGTTGTGAGAGAAGGGGGGGTGGTCCAATCAAACTGATTGAGGTTGCATTGGCACCCATTGTGTAAAATTATGAAATCAATGACATAAGGGTACAATTACTTATTATATATTAAAAAAAAACAGTATTAAACTAATTAAAAATTTTAAAGATAAATTCAATTCAAAAGTTACATTCATGTCATTTAATAAAAGTCTGAAGACTCGTGAGTAAGAGAAGGAACTTTGCTCCGTGTGCGTTATTTATACTGTATTATGGAGATAAATACATCGGTAAAGTTCACACAATACTTTTCGGGTTTAATAGCTGGTTCCTCCGGAAGTGGCAAGACAACAATTCTGTCAAATTTGTTAAAGTATAGAGATGAAATGATGGACCCACCTCCCACGGATATAATATACTGTTAAGGAGCATTAATTCCACCTGTTGTAAAAAATTTAAATCTATCCAACATTACATTTCATGCAGGGATTCCTGATGAGAAAATGATTGAGGTTGTTAATTTTGGATGATTTATTAAATGAAATAAAAAATGCTGAAATTATCGAAAAAATTTATACAAGATACAGTCACCATCTCAATTTCTCCATTTTATTATTAACTCAAAATCTATTCGCACAATCAAAAATCATACGTACTATAAGTTTAAATATCCAGTACATTTTTCTGTTAAAATCGCCTCAAGATGTCGGTCAGATACGTACTCTTGCTTCACAAACAGGGTATGGTTCCTTACTTATAGAAGCATTTAAAAATGCAAGGCAAGAACCTCATAGTTATTTATTATTAGATTTAACACAAAGCTGTCCTGACATAATTAGACTATGGAGTAAAATTTTCCCGCATGGAAAACCTATTACCGTATATGCAAATAAAACTCATGTTTAAAATACATTCGCATTCATTTTTCATCAAGCATTCACCGGGAGTAAACAGCCATGATTCCGTTAATTCAAAAGCATCGTCCTTTCCTCGGGGCATTAAAAAATGCTAGCCCTAAACAACGGAAAAAATTACTACAACATACATCGTTAAATCAAGTAAAATCTCTTTGTGAAATTTGCCATAACATCGTACATCATAAAGTCACGTGGACACCGCAAGTAAAAAAACATTTGAGGAAGATAAAAGGCCTAGAACATAAAAAAATTTCTTTATGTTCTAAAAAAGCTTATCTGATTCAACACGGTGCTGGATTCTTATTGCCTTTATTATTAGGCAGCGTTGCAGGTCTGATATTAAATAAATTAATACGTTAAATATGCAGGAATACGTATTATTACCATCGCATGAATACCAAAGATTAATAAATCATTTATCAACAACTCTTACAACGACTAAACCTAACACTAACGCTGAACAACATGGCGATTGCAGTGAAACAAAAACGTCGGAAAGAGAAAAACGACTGGATAAAAAATGAACGAAATTTTAAATTCTCATAATATGAACGCGCATCAAAAACTAGAATATTATCTCGACACGTTACAGAAATATCTGTACGAAAAGAAACGCGAAGATGTTGATCAGAAAGAACAAAATCAAATGCAACAAAGAACTCACCCTGAACAATTATCCCCATTATCGTCTTCACCTGAATCGCCGCTGCCAAACCGAATTCCTCAGCAACTGTTTTACACGCCTGATATTCAGCGAACGCCATCGCGAATACAAAAACGAAGCCATGAATTTGCCGACAACGACAATGACGATGATGATAAACCATTATCCGTTCTACTGGCTCGAACTTCGCGACAAAAACGTCTATTAAACATTTTACATAACTATCCTGAATTCATTACATGGAATTCACGTGGAGCAGTAAAAATCGGCGGGAAGATTCTACGGGGTTCACACATTTCAAACTTGATCCATGACGCAGTTTCACCATCAGCCAATCAGAAGGACCCTCCTATTGGACAAAGACGTTTTATAAAAGCGCTTCAGGAGATGGATGTTCCAAGAGAATTAATTGTAAATCCGATGTAGCATTCACAGGAGGGGAGGGGAAGGAGTTTTAACAGCGCTATAATTAAACGAAGATGTAACAATGCACCAGGAATTCGTTGGATACCATACAAATAAATGTAATATTTAACAATATATATATATATAAAATGTAAAATTCTGAATAAAAATTTGTATTTTAAATGAAAGAAATCTTGTGTCTATGTAATTATTTATTTATTTCATTACAAATATTTTAATTATTTTATTTATTAAATTTATTTACTTATTAATAGAATAAAAAAATTTAAATCTATATTTATATATATAATTTAGTAATTAATTTGTAATTTAATTAACTCTTTGAAATTTTATTTAAAAATATTTTATTTAATTAAAATAAAATCCTGTAAATAATACAGACAAATGAAATACTGTATATTTAAAAAAAATTTATTCGTTGAATAAGAAATACATAATACATGTAATAAAGGAATACAAAAAAAAAAAATTAAGCATGGTCAGGGAATTTTTTTTAAAGGACAACAACTTTGACTCCATTTAACATTTTGACATATATCCTTATTATTATTATTATTATTATTATTATTATTATTATTGTTAATTGCTAATTCATCGTAAATTAATTCACATTTTACGATGAAATCATTGAGAAATAGTTTGTCTAAATAAGTACAGTTAATGATGTCGTGCATCGAATGTCCTCGGGCAGCAAATTTTAGGAAATGCAAACAATGAAGACCACATGTAGCAGCAGATGGATGTTGTACTAATTTCGTATTGTACACCCAATTTTCAGCCTGCCTGTACATGAAATTATGGAATTGGGTATGTGGTTTCTGACCAAATGAATCAAAGTAATAAGCTAATGAAGGTTTAGGGATAAAAAATGCAACCCAATGACTACCCGGCAGACTCGAGACATCCATATTAGCAACAACTAATGAAGGGCAAAGCGGTTTGAGAAAGTTAACAACATCCGCCAGAAACACCTCTGGCAATGGGTTTTGTACACGGGTCTCTTTCTAACGCATGCCAAATTTGGGCTGTATCCATAGAGCTTTAATTTGTATAATCAAAGGTCACAGAACGGTCTTTACTGATTTCGAGTAAGTTCTGATATTGACAATAGGTAATGATGTTCACAGATTCCGTAAACAAGGTTGTGAAAAATGTACATCAACACTAAGCGTTCCATTACGTATCACATTGAAATGGTCTCCATAATAATTGCGATTTCCACTTAATTCGTAGGCCAGATATGTAAAACCAGAACCGTATTCTGCCTGAGTCACATCAACGTCTCTGTCTTCCTTCCACAGACCGAGTGCCTTCAACGAATGAACAAACTCACGTATGTACAACCCTTCAGCGAATGCAGGTGTTAGAGGTTGAGATGGATAAACTTGGGAATCAATCGATAGTAAGAAACATGATAGGTTGAAATGTTGAAAGTTAAATGGATTCACCTTGTAAGCTCCATTTTGTGCTTCACTCGTTACGAATGCGAATATTAATCGGGTAGGAAGTTGACCTGTGATTAAATTTTGGATGACGTGATTTCTCGTACCTGTTGCGATATTTGACGAACGCATTTCCACTTTGCTAATCGGGTAAAATGCATTGGTTGTTTGCGGTGTCTTCGCATGTGCTAATAGCGTAGATGTGTTGACTTTAACGCGCTCTACATTAAGCGTAGCTTTTCGAATTGCTATTCTATAATCAGGGTTGGCTGCGTCTGACATTAGAGCAAAGGCAGGTTTGCTTCTGTATAACCTTAGGCGAAAATCCAACGAATTTAGCAGCAAACGACTCTGACGAAATATATCCAGATGTATAGGACCTTCTAAGTAATAAACTCCATTACGCGCGAGACTTTTGCGTGATTTAAAACCCAAATTTGTATCGTCTATACTATCCATTTTCCCAGATGTGTCTTTATAAAATCCGGATGTCGTTAATTGAGTTGATTTAGCAACCCGACCATAATTCAGAAGCGTTTCTAAATAAGCTCTATACGGATATAAGTTATCGCTATGACTAACGAGTGTATCCCCTAGATAACAATCAATTTGTGAGAATAATGAGTGAAGAATAAGATTCACTGGACCCGTTTTATCGCCAGGTGGAATAGGTGCATCTCCTTTAGTAATTACGACTTCTAAATTGAGTGTAGTTTGATCTAGATCGATGTAAAAGTCAGTTAAACCGGGAACAAAGAATTCGATAGGTCCGTCTTGGTTTATGATGGTGGTCGGTTGGTAACCTACCACGTGTCGCCTCTCTTGTTGACCACTCGTATGGGGAATCGAGAAAATATCCAAGTCACTGTTTACGCATTCTGAGCTATGCTCGTGTATCAGAGACGCCATAGTAATGCTTTTTTAGACAAAGACAGATGATAAAGGTCGTATGTGTAAAGTTCTCTTTGACTTCTTCCTATTTCTCTTCTTTCGCCTCGTAGACTTTTTTAACTTTGCTGAGCGAATTGTTTTCTGTCTTCTACTGTTTTTGCTCAGCAGGAATGCGTCCAGACTGTGAACTCTCGGTCTTTTGCCTGATGAATGAGCAGCAATTGAAGAATGTTGTCTTTTAACCCGACATCTGCCTCTACCTTTCTGAACCCTGGAACCCATTTCCTGTAAAGCGCTGCCACCTGCTGCTCTCATGCGTGATGCTAACGAATGTTTGAGATTTTGACCCTGCATTACATCATTTAAGACCGAAGCACCACCTTTTAGAGCGTGTTTACCAAGAATTTTACCAGCTGTCTTTAGTAATGGCGTCGCAAGTCGGAAAAGATTTGTGAATACAGATCCTAACCCACTACCACGTTGAAACGCTGTTCCTTTGAATACAGGTATCCCTCGGCCTTTCTGACTTAAATAATAACGTAAAATAGCCTCTTGGCTCGGATGATATGGAACATGCATTTTGAAGGAGAGAGAGAAAGACAGAAGCGTCTGAGCTCTACAACTGCTTCTGACGGAAATGTAATTTTACAACCGTTTTGCCAGCTAAAAACGCTAACAGATCCCCGTGATCTGAATGCACTGCGATTTCAATCGTATCAAAGACTTTTTTGCTTAATGGATAGTAATCAGGTGTAGGGAAAGTTTGATAAACCATTTCGCGTCTAGCATGTGAAACGGGGATAATCCGTAGGAGCGGTGCAAAAGTATCACCGACGAGTTGAGGTTGAATTATATCGCTATATAGAAAATAGCTATGGATACCTATTGTGAGATCAATAGGAATCAAACCCTCACCTTGCGTTAGTGCAACGTTGAACTGGTCGGCATTTAAACCTAAAGTATGACACAAACCCTCACTGAAACTGATGTAATGTTTCTCTTTACATCGGAAGTGAAAACATTTGTTATACGTGAGAGTAATGTTGTAAAAGGGCTTTTTTTCTAATGGTATCGAATTCACTAATGCGTTCACAATGTCACTACGTTTATCGTAATACCCCTCGGGTATTTTTAATTCACTAATACGAGGCCAATCTTCCGGATTGTATACAGCAATATTCATGAAGCCATCATGAACAGCATTTAACGGAATTTCCGTAGGTGTTTTAAATTTCTTATTTAGGAACTGTACAGGGACAGACCCGAGATTCGATGCAACTGGGAATTCAATGTAACGACCAGTGTAACCGAAAAAAACTAAAAAACCATTATCCAAGGTGACCTCAATTCCATACAGTCCTAATTGAACTTGTAAAAAATCAAGGAGTGCCTCGGTATTTTGGATTTGGATGGTCTTTATATCAACAACGTGTTGGAAACTAGGTGCGATTTCTGGGAACTTTAACACAGCAGAAAGTTCTGAAAACCATTCTAACGGCTTGGAAAAATCAGGAACGAGCGATACACGCCCTTCCAGGAACTGGTCTGGTTTTAAATTAAAGAACTGACAGAACGCTCTTGTGGTGAAACGAATTTGCGTATTAGGAAGTAAACTCAAGATGACATAGTTGCTGACATCTCGGTCGTGGAAAAATACAATATCCTTCAAATAGGCTTGTAACGCTGTATCTACTTGGTGTGCAAACTCTTTAAGACTGGTTGAATCGACGTGTTTAGCAATCTTAAGCGTGATTTGCTTCTCAATCATAGAATTCTGAATACCAATAGTAAAACTGTTATTTACAGCTGTAATATTCTTGAAAAGTGCTGGGAAATGAACTTCAGTCAAACAGACTTCCCACTGACCTTTGAATTGTAATGTGTGTGGTAACCAAGTGAAAAAGTGAGCTGTTGTATTAGCATGATTTCCAATGCCCGATTGCGTGTTGGACGGAAGTGTAACGTAGAAATCCGACTCTTCGTACATGTTGACAAAATCAACTGCTCGACTGATGTGTGCAACAGCTTGTCATAGGTTTAAAAGATCATTTCGCGTACCCAACTATTCATAGTGTCGGGATAATTGCGCCATTTAACGAGTGCCTCACGCATACCCGCTCTCCTTCTCCATCTTAAAATCCGTTCGATGACAAAAACTTCAGGGTTTTTCACTCGTTGTAGTTCTTGCTCGTAAAACACACCTGTAATCTCATCGCCATTATAATCTTTAATTTTATACACCACAGGGTTTCGCAATATAATTTTTTTTTTAATTTTGGTGTCGTACGGGGTGCCGAATTGTAATAAAGACGTTGCTTCAGCCACAAGGACGATGCATTACGAGCGTCCGCATCAACTGGTGCAATACCTAAAGATCTGTGAACACGATTGTTATAGCTTTCAACAAGAGCCGGTAAGACGTCGATGTAACGTTGTTTGTTGGAATAAGTGAAAAACCTAAACATTCGCCCGTTTAAGGTAGGGTTAAAACGTTCAACCGTAGCTGCTTTTAAATCCGACTCTGTCGCAAAGAATATAATATTGAGTCGTCTAAAATAATCTTGAACGTGTTTATTTAGAAATTCTTTACCTTTATCACTATTAATTTTTAGAAGAACCTGCCCTTCTGTAAAGATTTTTTGAAAAGCTTTCTGAAGCTCGGGACCCGTCTTGGATTTTAAAGGCGAAACGCGAGAAAACATCGATGCATGTGAGAAGACATTTATACCCGTCATTCCGCTTTGACAAACTGCTTAGGTCAACTAAATCTACTTGAAATTGATCATACGGTGCAAAAACACGCATGCGATTACGAGGGTAGCGATGTCTAATAGGTTTATGTAACGTATATGGAGGAACACATCTTAACCAATCACGGGTTTCTTTTTCTGACTGGTTTGCTTGTATAGCTAAACCACGAACACCACCAAACCCTGCAGGGTTTTCAGGTTGAAAATAGACTTGTTCCATGTCTGGTAAGTAAATAAAAAGCAATGGATGCATACATGTGTATTTAAAAAGAATTTGGAAAAAAAGAGAATGAACAATTTTGGAATTAATAATAAAAATTTTTGAATTAATTTGGAAATGATGAAAAATTATTTTGATAAAAAACTGGAAATGATGAACATTTTAAAATGAAAAAATTAGCTTAAAATTAACTTAATTTTGAAAAAAAACTGGATTTTTGATTTAAAATTTTTGAATAATTTTGGAATTGACAAAAAAATTATTTTAAAAAAATTTGGAAATGGTTAAAAATTATTTTTTAAAAAATTGTGGATAATTCAATTAACGGGAAAAAAGGGTAGGGAGGTAACAAATATGGTAAGTAACATTCTGACTCACTGGAAGAAAACACCTTGAAGTTTACACCTGTAACCCATTGGTCACTGACAATAAAAACCCTTTGGTCACCTGAACGGTAAGTACTGGTCAACATCTTGAATCAATACTGTTTATTAGGAAGAGTATTTAACGAAAAAAATAAAAAAAGTCCGGTGATTCTAAACACAATAGAAAATTAGTAATTAGGTAAAAAAGGAATGTGACGGACCAGATTTTTTCACCACAACCCCCTACACCCAAATTTCGATGGATAACCCTTTTTTGGGGCCTAATGCAACAAGAACCCATCCATCATTAACCACACCCACAATCCATCAAAAACCTGTCAACCCATTAGATACCAAAACAACCCCTTTGGCCACTCGGACTGAAATTCCAATCAACCCTTTGGGTACTTGGTATGCAAAACCAGTCAATCAAATCAATCAAGGCCTCCCCCTTTTCCGCCAGGAGTGGTGCCTTACTACTCCCCTTTAAGTATTTTACATTCGATATAAATCACCCTGTATATACAGGATGTCCGTAAATAAATGGGAAAGAAGCATACACGTGAGAGCACATGTATAAAGAAGCATTTTTATTCCTATGAACATGGTGACGCAAGCCAACCCCCACAGAGATAGAGTGGATTAAAGTATGTTGCGCTGCCTGATTGTTGGCGTCCCGCGTGCGATTAGGCAATGTGGATTTGTTTGTTTGTTTGTGGGTTTGTTTGTTTCTTATAGAAATCTACAGTTTTATTCTGATCTTGATGAAATTTTGCATACCTGACCTTCAAAGCATGAGGAAGGTCACTGTCTACCTCGGATTTCGAAAAAATAATAATTATTAATAAAAAATCGATATTCATGGTAATGGCAGGGCATATTATTGAGAAATACCTCATGACCAACAATGCAAGACAAAGTTTTTGCAACAATAAATATCAACAATGGTATCAACACGCAATTCACAAACACACTGCACGGACCAACAATATATATCTCATGACCAACAATACAAACAAAAATTTGTGCAACAGTATGTATCAACAAGAGTGTCAACATGCAAAGCACCAACATAATGCAAGGATCAACAATATATATCTCATGACCAACAAAGCAAGGCAAAGTTTGTGCAACATAGCTAAGTTTCCTGTTATTCAGGCTTTTCTTAGAAAAGAGAGTTTTAGTAATTAACAATTTCTTGAAAATCTTTAAAAATGATCAGTAACTGGATATAATGGAGAGTTAGCAGACTGTTGAGAAAGAATGGAATGACAACAGAGGAAGCACTACCCTAGCTCCATGCTGTATTGAGCAAATGTATTGAGCAAGTAAATGGAAGAATCGGCGATCGCTAGACTACACAAAGTGATGAATGGCCAAGTTTTGCTTCAAGACATCGAGAGACCAAAGGAAATTGCAACAACATCAAGCGCACATCTAAAGTAAGATTACATAAGTAAGAAATTATGTAAACTAGCAGTGGCATCCTTGGAGGGGTCTATCCATTGTGAGCCTTTAAATGGATTTTTTTTTCAAATTTTCATTCAGAATTTTTACTGTATTAATTCTAAGCATTTTCATGTGTTTATTTTTAAGATATTGCAAAATTTAATTTAATTTTTTGAGATTGTTCTGTTTACATCCAAGTGCAATTATCCTGGGCAACGCCGGGTACCTTTGCTAGTTTTAAAATATATTCCAAAAAAAAGTCCGAGCCAAATCAGGGTTATCACTTTGCTTATGTAGTAGCACAGCAGATCCAAACATTTCCTAAAAATACATTTGATGTATATTCTGTGGAAATGTGTATATTTTGGAAACTGAGATGCTGATAATGCGATGACTGAACGAATTATTGATAATGAGCATGAGGTGCAGATGCAGTGACAGAACATTAATCAGGCAGCGTTAATTGATGAAGCATAGGAGTCACACGTGTCTCTCTCGAGTTCCCCATCTAACGTCCAGACGATTGGCAGAAATTTATGTGTCTGGAAAAGAAAAAGAGAGCACGAGAATTGGTCAGATAAACTCTGTAACTAAGATAGAAAAAGCTAATCGGGCATTTGAAACATCTGAACAACGGGAGTTTAGTATAGAGCAACAGGGTAGAAGAGCTTCTACGTCAAGAGCAAGAAAATCTTGAGTCTAAAATATCTGGTGATGTTCCGCAGTGGTGAGGCAAGTCAAGAAGGGTTTACATTAAGTCCCGTTATATCACCTAGACTTGCTGTTTTTCGTATTTTTCCTAGAATGGATAGTCCCTTTGCTCTGTGTTGTATTGAGTTATTATTTAACTATTTGGGAGTTATAATTTAATTTTTTGAGACCGTCCTCTTTACCTACAAGTGTAATTATCCCGGGCAACGCCGGATAACTTTGCTAGTTATATCTTTCTATCTATATAAAGAAGGATGTTTGTGGGTCTCTTTGTTTTTTAGTTTGTTTGTTTGTGGGTTTGTTTGTTTCTTATGAAATCTAGTTTTATTCCGATCTTGATGAAATTTTGCATACTTGACCTTCAAACCATGAGGCAGGTCACTGTCTACCTCAGATTTCAGAAAAATAATAATTATCGATAAAAAATCGATATCCATGGTTATGGCAGGGCATATTAATGAGAAATATCTCATGACCAACAATTCACAAACACTCTGCACGGACAAACAATATATATTTCATGACCAACAATGAAAGGAAACGTTTGTGCAACAATAGGTATCAATAATGGTGTCAACACGCAATGCACCAACACTAGGCAGGGATCAACAATATATATCTCATGACCAACAATTCAAGGAAAAGTTTGTGCAACAATAGGTATCAACAATGGTATAAACATGCCAATAACAATGAGCACAAAATGTTGATGCAATGATAGAAAGTTTTTTTCAAAGAATTATATCAATGAACATAAAATTATAATGCAAAGATAGAACAATCGTTTCCAAGAAGTAGCAACAATGAACAGGAAATGAATATAATAGACGATATAGATAGGGCAGCCTCTCTCGATGAGGCAAAGGAGATATACGTGTCTTCCTTCAGCTCCCTAACAAGCGTTCAGACGATTGGAAAAAGTGTGTATATGTTTCTTTGTGTGTGTGTGTGTGTGTGGGTGGGTGGGTATTTGGCACGTTTTAGCAGTGCATAACCTATTACAGTTTATTTCCAAAAAACATATCAGTTTATTCAACTTCTTGAGATTGTTTTGTTTACCTACTCTGTAATTATCCCGGCAACGCCGGGTCCTCTGCTAGTCTTATCTTACTATATATATAAAGAAGGATGTTTGTTTGTGGGTTTGTTTGTTTTTTTATACAAATCTGCAATTTTATTCCGATGTTGATAAAATTTCGCATACATGACCTTCAAAGCATGAAGAAGGTCACTGTCTACCTCAGATTTCGGAAAAATAATAATTATCGATAAAAAATCGATATCCATGATTATGGCAGGGCATTTTAATGAGAAATATCTCATGACCAACAATTCACAAACACTCTGCACGGACAAACAATATATATCTCATGACCAACAATGAAAGGAAACGTTTGTGCAACAATAGGTATCAACAATGGTGTCAACACGCAATGCACCAACACTAGGCAGGGATCAACAATATATATCTCATGACCAACAATGCAAGGAAAAGTTTGTGCTACAATAGGTATCAAAATGATATAAACACGCCATCCACAAACACCAGGCAGGGATCAACAATATATATCTCATGACCAACAATGCAAAGAAAAGTTTGTGCAACAATAGAGTACATTAAGTGTATCAACACGCAATGCACTAACACTATGCAGGGATCAACAGAATACAGGATCGGGACACATTAATATGACCATGTGCTAATATCCGGAATAGCCACCTTTGGCGGCAAGCACAGCAGCTAGTCGACGTAGCATAGAGTTAATAAGTCCTCGGAAGGTGGTTACATGTATCTGGCACTATTCAGCGATCAGTGCTTCCCGTAATCCCATCACCGAGAGTGGTGGAGGGTCCGGCTTGCGGACATGGCGATCGCGATGCTCCCGCAAATGTTCAATGGGTTTGAGGTCCGGGGAGTTTGTTGGCCATAAGAGTAGCTTGAATTCATCCTCATGCTCCTCGAACCAGTCGTGGACAATTTTGGCTGTATGGCAGGGAGCATTGTCCTGTTGAAAGATGCCATCTCCCTGAGGAAATACTGTCGACATTAAGGGGTGTACCTTGTCTGCGACGATCGTCAGGTTACGAACAGCATTCAGTGTACCCTCCACCGGTATCAGTGGACTCAGACCACACAAGGAAAGCATTCCCCAAACAGCCACACATTCCCCACCAGCCTGTCGTCTGCCAACGTTGGTGTCGGGATGCCTGTTCTCAGATGCTTCCTGGCGAATTCTCCATCGTCGTTTCACTCTGTTCACCAGAAACCGCGACTCGTCAGAGAAAGCAACCCTTTGCCACTCGGCCGAGGTCTAATGGCGGTAGTCCATTGCGAATTGGAGGCGTTTTCGGCAATGCACAGGTGTCAACATGGGTGCTGTTATCATACATCTGCTCCGGAGCCCAACCTCAAGAGGGATTGTTGCACTGTCTTGGTGTTGACACGCCTAGTGGCCCCACTGTTCATTTGCTGTGTCAGTTGCTCAACAGTTGCACGCCGATTGGTCTTGGCCAGGCGTCGTAACCGACGTTCGCCTATAGCATCGATGGTCCGTGGGGCCCTACAGTTACCTCTTCGGTTGCTGGAAGCTATCGGATTCGTCCAATCGTAGTCACAACGGCAACTATATAGAGCAGTTCACAAAGGTGGCCGTTTCTGAAATGCTACCCCTTTGGCCCGATAGCCAATGATCATCCCCTTTTGGAGGTCCGACAGGTCACTTGCTCTGCCCATGACGGCGACAATTGCTGTGTTAACGGATGCCTGCATTTGTCATATTTTAATGATATGCAATGATTTTTCATCTGCATACCATGGGATGTTACAACATGTCCGAGGAGATGTGGTCATATTAATGTGTCCCGTCCCTGTATATGTCATGATCAACAATGCAATTCAAAGTTTGTGCGCTATCGATAACGTTCAATGTGTAACAATGCCTAGAATTCCTCTTATTCAGGCTTTTATTAGCATGAGAGTTCTTAGTAATTAACAATTTCTTGAAATTCTTTAAAAATAATCAGTAACTGGAGATAATGGAGAGTTAGCAGACTATTGAGAAAGAGTGGAAACACGACAGAGGAAGCAGTCCTTCAGCTCCATGGTGTATTTAGCAAATGGTGAGCATATTAATAGAAGAATAGGCGTCCGCTAGACTACACAAAGTGATGAATGACGAAGTTATGCTTCAAGACATCGAGAGAAGAGTGAGTAGTGCAGGAACATCAAGTATACATCTATAGAAAGATTACGTGACTAAGAAATTATTTAGACTAGCTGTGGCATACTTGGAGAATAACATACATATTGAGCCTTTAAAAATATTTTTTGGAATTTTCATTAAGAATTTTTACTGTAATAATTCTAAGTGTTTTCATAGGAAATTATTTTTAAGATATTTCAAAATTTAATCAAAAAAGGAAACACTCCGAGCCACGCCAGAGTTATCACCTAGCTTTTTGGTAGCACAGCAGATCCAAATTTTTCATAAAAAATTCTTTTTGACTATATTTTGTGTGAATGTAAATATTTTGGAAATTCAGATGCTTATAATGCGATGATTGAACGTTCGTTTCCCAGAATTATTAATAATGAGCATAAAATGACGACGCACTGAGAGGACATAAATATGGCTACGTCTATTGAGGAGGAACAAGAGTCATACGTGTGTCCATTGAGTTCCCTATCAAACATACAGAGGATTGGCAAGGGAAAAGAAAGAATGAGTGCTGGTCAGAGAAACTCTGCAGTAAAACATACGAATCTATACTGGCATTTGAAACATCTGAACAATGGTTCTAAGAACTTCTACTTCAAGGGCAAAAAAAACAAGAGCTTCTAAAGTATCCAGTGATGTTCCCCGGTGGTTAAGATGGATATCATTTTAATCTGAGGTAAGTCAACAAGTAGTTAAATAAAATCCCGAAATATCATCTAGAATTCCTGTTTTTCGGATTTTTCGTGGAATGGATAGTCTCTCAGTGAGTTGTTGATTGAGTTATTATTTAACAAATTTGGAGTTATAATTTAACATTTTGAGATTGTTCTGTTTATCTAAGTGTAATTATCCCGGGCAACGCCCGGTCCACTGCTAGAAAGAGAAAGAACGAATATTGGTCAGAGGTACTCTCCAGCTAAAATAGAAAAAGATATAAGGGCATTGGAAACATCTGAACAACGGGAGTTTTGAATAGAGCAAGAGGGTATTAGAGTTTCGACGTCAAGGGCAAGAAATACTTGGGTCTAAAGTATCCAGTGATGTTCCCCGGTGATTAAGATGGATATCTTTTTAATCTGAGACAAGTCAAGAAGCGGTAAATAAGTCCCGGTCACCTAGAGGTCCTATTTTTTGGATTTTTCATAGAATGGATGTCCCTTCGCTCTGTTTAGTATTCATTGAGTTATTATTTAACCAATTTGGAGTTATAATTTAACTTCTTCAGATCCTTTTGTTTACCTTCATGTGTAATTATCCCGGTCAACGCCGGATCCACTTCTAGTATATATATATAAAGAAGGATGTTTGTTTGTTTGTGGGTAGGTTTATAATTTATACAAATCTACAGTTTTATTCCGAACATGATGAATTTTGTATACTTGACCTTCAAAGCGTGAGGAAATTCACTGCCTACCTGCGATTTCAAAAAAATAATTATGCATAAAAAATCGATATTCATGGTTATGGCAAGGCATGATAATGAGAAATATCTCATAGCCAACAATGCAAGGCAAAGTTTGTGCAATAGGCGTCGGGGGGGGGGTGTATGGGATGGATAGTTAATAACACCAAAACGGCTCATCACATCTAAAAAGGTCATGTACAAAAAAAAATCGCCTTTATGAGAAGAGTACGTATATGTAGAGTTTGAGTTTGGTTCGCTGATTTGAACGTTACAGCCATTTTTTAATTTTAAAAAAATTAATAAGATAAGTTTCAATTTGTAAGAATGCATAGAATTCCTGTTATTCAGGCTTTTCTTAAAATTAAGAGTTCTTAGTCCTTAACAATTTCTTGAAAATCTTTAAAAATTATCAGTAACTGGAGATAATTGAGTGTTATCAGACTATTGAGAAATAGTAGAAATAGACAGAGAAGGCAGGCCTTTAGCTCCGTGCTGTATTGTGAAAATAATAAACATGTAAATAGAATAATCGGCCACCACTAGACTACACAAAGTGATGAATGTCCAAGTTTTGCTTCAAGACATCGAGAGCGGAGTGGGATTTGCAACAACATCAAGTCTACATCTAAGTAAGATAACGTGACTAAAAAATTATTTACAGAAGCAGTGGCATAGTTGAAGAGGTCTATCCGAAACATAATGTGAGCCTTTAAAAATTTTTTACGAATTTTCTTTAAGAATTTATACTTTATTAATTCGAAGCGGTTTTCAAGTTTTTTTTTTAAGATATTTCAAATTTAAATCAAAGAAACAGAGTCAGAGCAACGCCGGGGTTATCACCTAGCATATTTGGTAGCACAGCATATCCAAACATTTCATAAAAATACATTTGGACTATATTCTGTGGGAATGTGAATGTTTTGGAAATTGACATGCTGATAATGCGATGTTTGAACGTTCGTTTCCTAGAATTATTAATAAACCATTAAGGAATGACATAGGGTCTGGCAAAACATTAGATGTCTGGAAAGGGAAGAGAAAGAATGAGTATTGGTCAGAGAAAACAGATAAATCTATACGGCATTGGAAATATCTGTACAACTGGAGTTTCGAATAGAGAGAGGGTATTAGAGTTTCGACGTCAAGGGCAAGAAATACTTGGGTCTAAAGTATCCAGTGATGTTCCCCGGTGATTAAGATGGATATCTTTTTAATCTGAGACAAGTCAAGAAGCGGTAAATAAGTCCCGGTCACCTAGAGGTCCTATTTTTCGGATTTTTCATAGAATGGATAGTCCCTTGGCTCTGAGTTATATAACCAATTTGTAGTCATAATTTAACTTCTTGAGATTGTTCTGTAATTATCCCGGACAACGCCGGGTCCTCTTCTAAGTTATACAGGATGTTTTTGAATTGAGTACAAATTTTTTGGGAGATGATAGAAGAGGTTCTTAGAAGTATTTTTTGTCATATGAACATGGGGTCCCCGCAGCTCCGTTTACTTACAATACTGCATTGAACAATCAAATGACACTGGGACGCAGTGTGCGTTGGTAGGCCTAGATTATTTTATTTTTAACAATTAACACCAGCAATCTATTGTACGACTTTTACAGTAATTGTTCGAAATGACCGCCATAGCACAATTCGCAACGCCTTATGATGGATTGATGTACGCGTGGAACAGTTGATTAGCACGGTCGCTGATGTCACCTGCTGCCGCGACAACACGAGTCGCCAATTCTTCTTCCGTATATACGGGTTCGGTGTACACCATTGATTTTATGCTTCCCCATAAAAAAATCCATCGGTGGGCAAGCAACTGGTCCGCCATGACCAATACAACGACCAGGATATGTCTCATTTAGGTAATCTCTAACTGCTCTTGTGTAATGCGAAGGTGCGCCGTCCTGTTGAAACCACATCAAATGTCTGGTCATTAGTGGAACATCTTCAAGAAGCCAGGGAGCTCCTCCTTCAGGAAACTAAGGTATGTTTACCCGTTAAGACGGCATGGTAGGAGATATGGCCCAATCAGGACATTGTGAATCATGCCAGCCCAAATATTCAACGAAAAACGATGCTGAAAACTGTTAACATGTGTTGCACATGGGTTGACATGAGACCACAGATGACTATTGTAGCTATTGAACATTCCCTCTCGCGTAAACGTTACCTCATATGTCCACAAAACCATGGAAGGAAAGTCTGGAATCCTATTCTGTTGCTGCATAAACCATTCCGCCGGAGACCATGATCATTGGGACATAATTCCTGCACCTTTCGAAGCTTGAACGGATGTTGCAGGTTGTCATGTAAAATGTTCCATACAGTGGTATGACTAGTATTCAGAGCACTTCCGACCGCACAAGTACTTGTCGATGGATTTCGGTTAAACCTTTCCAAAACTTCATCCTCTAATTCAGGGGAGCATAACCACCGACGACGTCCACGCTGATGATTATCATGAGCGAATGCGCCTGTTTCTCTTAGACGACGATCTACTGCACCAAATGTTCGTGAATTAGGAAGTATTCTGTTGGGATAACGTTCAGCATACAAACGCCTTGCACCATCCATGGTATCAGCAGCACCGAGACACAGATAATCATTCCATGTAAAACGATTCATACTGTTTGTTTAACTTTACACATGTAAAAAGTACATCAAGTGAACTTTTTAAAACAAATCTTTACCTACTGCTTTCCCAGAATGCGATTAGTGCATTTCCATATGGACTAATCGTATTTTACAAAGGGGCTGGATACCATGGAATCTCCTTGACGAAGTTTATCCTAATACTTTTCAACAAACAAGCACGTGCACCTTGAATTTTTTTTGCAAACAATTACTTTAAAAGTTATTACAGTAGATTGCTTGTGTTAATTGTTAAAAATAATGTAGACCTACCAACGCACACTGCGTCCCGGTGTCATTTGATTGTTCAATGCAGTATTGTAAGTAAACGGAGCTGCGGGGACCCCATGTTCATATGACAAAAATACTTCTAAGGACCTCTTCTATCATCTCCCAAAAAACCTGTACTCAATTCAAAAACACCCTGCATATATAGGTAGATTTACAAGCAATCCCTGGGAGTATTATAGCAGAATATCTCTCAGTTAAGATTACATTCAAGATCACACTGATTATACAATATATAATCCATTTCATACGAAGTCTTAGGCAACAAGATTTTATTTCGTAATACCCCAAATTTGTAACATCCGACGAGTTTTATACTGCAATGGGGAGGGGGTTCTATGAAGCAAAATTCACATTAACTTTTTCGTATAAAGCAGATTATTATTAAGAAAGTTGAAGATTTTTACGATTTTTTTTAAATATATGATTTTAGGACATTAATAAAACGTGTGTAATCATGGATACATTTAAAACGAGAAAAATCAAAAGAGCGAGTTTGCACATAAAATGGCAAGTCATTCTAAAATTTAAAAGTATTGTAAAGCAATTCTACGTTTAAAATTATATAATCTGGGAGTGACAAATTTAAATCGTTGAATTGCGGATTACCTATAGAGCAATTAAATATTGAGAGATAAAATGATTTGGATCTTCATATTAACGCAAAGAGATAGTTAGTGTTTTCAATCTACGAACAGTCAAGAAGGCTTCAAAATGCAACAGACCAATTTTGTTTAGAGTGTTCGAAAATTGATTGATAACGATTAAGTCTAAAAGCTACTTTAATCGAATGGTTTACTGCAGTTTTTTGCATCTTTTTTGGAAGATATAATTACTTTACTGTCTTTTATTTGCTATTTATTTTTGTTGGCCTTTTTTTTACAGATTTTAAGCAAGAAGCGATCACAGACCAAAAGTGCTCTCTAATTCGGGCGTGGAATCGAGTGCACATCATCATGTCTTTTTGTTCATAACTAATGGCTTTCTTTCTTATTATGCTCTTTACTTTATGATAGGTAAGCGTGAGAAATGTCTTAGTCTCAATCTTTTTACTCTGTATGAGTAAAGTAATCCAAATCAAGTCATAATTAATGTATGTAAATATAGTTTCTGCAATTTGGGTACCACGCACTTTCACTGCAGAATTGAAAGATCGGCCTGTTGATGCTTTTTACGTGTATGGTCCGTAAAATTAGTTTGCAAGAGTCAAGTTTTTCACATTCCATTAAGAGAAACAGCAAATGGTGCATGCATGGCTACTCTGGTGAAAAAATAATTTTTTATTTGAAGATATCCATGTCCTTCCAAACCGCGTAAAAACTGCACACCATGGAGATTATATAGACAAGAAGTATTTGTGGAAAGAAAATTGCATGATAAATGTTTATTTTTGTTTGAACCATTCTTGTATTTTTCATATTCTGAACATAAATAAATTCAAGATTATAGAGTAAATGCAAAACCCTAATGTTATTCCTATAAGATTTCCAACGTCACAAATTAACTTAATGAAGGAGTAAGACTGAGTTTCTTCTATGATCATGACTTTTGGATCAGGAAAGGCCATGAAATAGTAGATATGTTTTGTGGAAACTATTACATCCAGTGACTGAAAGTTTTCATCAAAAATTGTTTGGAGACATTTTTGGCTACAACGACATTGATCAGTGGCTTTAGAAAAATTTTGCTCGGCATCTTTTGCACTTGTGGATGTATTACAAAAGAGGATGTTTGAAGAGACGTCCATGTATGGCAACCTTCACAAAATAGAAAAAAAAACAGAGCTACATTTAGTTTATTTTAAAATAAATGTGGACACTATAGTGAACATATTTAAAAAATTCATTGTGTTAAAACTAATAAATGTAATTTCTTAGTTCATGACTTTTTCAAAAGAGGGAGCATTTCATTATTGATTTCTATCAGTGGATGGTATTTGTAGCACACCAGGTTGTTAAAAAGAAGGTGGCCTCTATTGGCCGATTTCTCTCAAAATAACTTGCATTGCCTTCTGGGATTGTCACGTCACCTGGAAGGTTGGCAGCAGGCGATCCGTTCCTTTTAACATAACAAAGCTGAGATGCCTGGAGTTCCAGGTGCTTTTTCTAATAATAAACGCAATTATTTATTATTTTTAGTCCAATATTATAATATAGAGTGAATTTATTAGATTTCCATGCATTTATTCTTTCATGGCAATAGATACGAGCAAAATTTCATTAAATGAGCAAAACCCCCACCCCTCCTTATAATGAGAAAGAACACACCGTATCGAGCAGGAGAATTCCTAATGTGCTCTGGATACGACTGTTAAAACGCAAAAAATCCAGCACATTGCACTACAAGAAACTCGAGAGAGAAGTTGAGAAAATAAAATATACAGAACACTCTTGGCCTTCATCTTCGCCTCCTTCACTTGTACGAAGTAATTAAAACTATTCAGTAGCTTCAGATTCGTTTGAAGACTATAAACATCGTTCGGAAAAACGACCAGGTTTGGCTTGTTTGTTTGGTATTAACATCCTTTTCAACTGCTATAGCCATTTCAGGACGGCGTTATAAAGGCCGCAAATTTTGCCTCGCAAGTGTTCTTTCACAAGCGACTACACAGGACCAACGGTTTTACTTCCCTTCAGAAGGAAGTGCATGATCTCAGGATTTTTCCTCCTAAAAAAATCCTCCTCGTGCTCGACCGTTATCGAACCCGCGTACTGGGGCATCAGAGGCGATCACGTAATCACTGACCCACCGAGGCAGATGAAAAACAACCAGATGGGATACGCTTTCACTCTCAAATTTTAATTTGAGCAAAGGGAAATTGTTCAGGCTCAAACAGAAAGTAATTGGGTATGTGGGCATTACTTTTTTTTCCTATCATATTTTACAACCATACAAGTATCGGTGTACTTGCACGTACTGCTAAATGAATGAATACTGTAAGAGGTTAATCCTTGAAGAATTGCTTTGAGGCTGTGGCCTCGCTGTTGCAGTATTTGCTTTTTGTATTTCAGTGCCAAATGTATATAAATATACCTTTTATTTGCAATCTCTGAATTTTAAACACATATTATTCCAATAAAATATTTCTATAAAACATTGGCACAGTTTTCTTCATTTATGTTGGTGATAAATAGTAGAAATAGGCTAGAAAATAAGGGTTCTCCCCGGTATTCCCTGTAGTTTTCTATGGCGTTCGTCTGCTCCATACCTTCCAGCTGACATCACACGTCTGCCGCCAATGATCATCGACCACCCCGATAGAGGCCATCTTCTCTTCAACAACCTTGTGTAACGCATTTTTGCCGGCTAAGCACATTTCAAAAACAGCCAATCAAGTTAGCAACAGACAAAAATATACAGGCTCGATAATTTGAATTTATTATGTTGATAGAATGAATTTTGAAATCCCCAAAATTAAATTATCTATTTCCCTACATTTCAGTGCTAATTATGGAAATTTTTAAACCTTGATCTTACATAGATTATTCATAAATCGAAAGTTTATTTCATGTCCATTATAATTGTCAACATGCACAGCAGGAACTCTTTTGTTCTCTGCAGGGAAGAAACTATGTGCTAAACTATGATTTAGATGTGAATTGCTTTGTAAAACAATATGAAATTAACGTATCTGTTGCTAGCAACCAATATTTAATTATTATATAAGAGGCTCATCCAGAAATTACATAGAGTATAATAAAGATACATAGGGTATAGCCAGAGGGTAAATTGTGCTACGATAGTTTCCACAAGGTTAACTTTCACTTTCATACATTAGATTGCTCACGGATGAAGAAAAGATGGATGGGACACTCCTATGCGTCGAGCGTGAGTTTTTTATCAGTGGCGCTCTCTGGCAATTTGCTTAGTACTAAACCGAAACTTCACCACCATCGTTTCGATTTGCGTAGTACTAGAAATTTTTTAAAAACGAAATTCATATATTAAGTGGCTTTTTAAGATAAAACTGTGCTTAGAAATGTTTTTTATATTTTTTATTTTATTGTTTTTAGTCTATTTTTAATTTTATTAACCTAATCTAAGCAGACGATTATATTTAGTACTACGCAAAGCTCCAGATGTCGCCCCAAAATCAAACTCACTGAGGAAGGCAATGGTGTGTCCCATCCATCTTTTCTACATCCATGGCTTGCTTTACTAATTCATAAGGTGGTGCCACACTGCTTCGTGTGTGAGAAACAATTGTTTCATATGGCGGCGCCTATTCAAAATCCCGCTAAATGCGAAGTCCGATTTGTTATTCAATTTCTTAACGCCAAACAGCTGAATCTGCAGTTGAAATCCACAGACAAATTGTTGCTGTTTAAGCAGGGGGATGTTAACAAATGGGGTCTGCTTCCTCCACACTGATATCTAAAATTGAGTTGTTTTAGATATCATTGTTCCTCCATGTCAATGCTCGACCCCATATGGCACGTGTCATCACAGAATTGCTGAAAAGCTTCAAATAGGAAGTTCTGGATCATCCGCCGTATACTCGTAGTCCGGACTTCGCATCCTGCGATTTTCTTCTGTTTTTTCACCTGAAGAAGCATCTTGCTGAGAAACTGTTCTATGATGATGACGATATGAAGCATGAAGTCAACGCTTGGTTCAAAAAGACAGGCGACATCCTTCTATGACACCGGAATACAAAAGCTTGTCCCCAGGCTCAATAAGTGCTTGGATAATGGTGGCAACTACACTGAAAAATGAGATTGTGTAAAAGTTCTTGATAGTAATGAAGGCGTGTTTTTAAAAATTTTTTGACCATGTCATGACGTTTGTATCTCTACTTTCTGGAAGTGCCTCGTATATAAAAGTCATTTTAAATATTACTGTTATTATTATCATCATTTAGACAGATTATTTTTACATCATAATAATCATTCATTATTATGATATTATATTATTTCTCAATATTAAAAATTATAAAAAAGACTAATAACAATAATAGTTCATAATATTATTATGATTTATGAATCACATATATTTACATTTCTTCAAGAGTAGGCCTATATGAAGTGATTTCAAAGAATGGTTCATATATTGGTTATTAGTATACAGGTTTTAAAGACATGGTTCTATCATTTTAGCACACATGATACTTTATAAAATGTATCTTTTGTTCATTGGGTGTAAAATAAAGCTTTTTGGTGAAATAATCTGGTGTCACGTTCTTGTCATTGATGTAACTGTCAAACATATTTCCTTTTTGATGAGACAAAAAATGGAATACTTCTGTGAGAAGTCTACGAATGGCTCTATCATTTCGGGACACACCTTATGGAAGTAAGGTCAATAAACAAAGGTCTGGACACCAGTACTCTCAATGCTATCGCCATTTTGTGGCTAAATATTTGGTTAATTGCACAGAGTGCGTAAGGTATTTGAGGACAGATTCACGTCAAGAAAGAAAACAGATATCAGTCGAGATAATAACTTTATTATCGAAACATATCATGAGCATACACAAGAAACCTTCTTGTTATATGGCTATTCAATGAATCCGCCTTCAGCTTCTATAGCTGATTCAATGCGAGATCGAAACCGTCAACATGTGCGAATCAAATGGTCATGGTTCATATTAGTCATTACTCGAACAATGACAGCTTTCAATTCATCTTTGGTGTTATGGGGGGTGTTCATTGACCTCTCTCTCCACAACGCTCCATACGTAGTAGTACAACGGATTCAGGTCAGGGTTACGTGATCATGGAAATTGTCGGCCATCCATTCCTGTGTCATGCGAGCCGTCCGTGACGTATCGTATCTATCTAAGGCTTAACAGTTGTTTCAAGGGTCTCAACGTAGACCGCAGTTAACTTTAAGGCCTTGGGAAAAGAAGTGTGGAGGCATCACATGTCCTTCACTGCTGACAACCCCTAAAACCATGACAGTTGCAGGAAATTTCGTGTGCTTGACTCGTGGCACTTCCGAAGGGTCTGCACATAACCATCTGTCATTTCTTCTGTTCACCTTCTGATCCTGGTCAAGTGTTTTTCATCGGAGAAAATCCACAGCAAATCAGCTTCACGCGGATTATTCAGTTTGTTTAAGAGCCTTTTCAATCTGAGTAGGCGGTTTTCCCGTGTATTGTCTGATATAAACTGACCTCTTAGCATGATATCTGATGTTTTCATGGACATTTCTGATTGTTCCTTCCGACACATGGAGATCTTTGGCAAGTGTTCTAGGATTGTCATCGATTACCTGCTGCACTTGCTGAATAAATTCAGGTGTTCTCATAATGTCAGAGCGTGAGGCATACTTTTTACGCTTTGCTACTGGTGCAACATGTCTCCAACTCCTTCCGCACTTTGTGGACGAATGATCTTGCGACCTTTAGAAATCGTGATATCTCTAAATCACTGTGCTCTGCCTTTATTGCCAAGATTACTGCATGTCTCTTCACGATTTGTGTTACTTGATGGTCCGCCATTTTGCTTTCCGGAAACGGAAAAGACATACAATTTACTATAGTGCAACAGTAGCCAAACATAGGTGTGTCATCAAATACCTTGTGCGCCCTGTATACACAACAGTATAGAGAAAATTATTTATTCCAAATATATATGTGCTTTTACTTCCATATATTTTTTTAACTGTATTTTTTTTTTGTTCAAATCACTGGCAACAGAGGAAAAAAGTTCTTTTTTTTCAAAACACGCATTTAACCCTCGTCATATCGAATTGTTTGTTGTGGCAATTGGACAATTCGTAGTAATGAATTAGTACCATAAGAACAAGAACCACTAAATCGATTTGAAAAAAAGATTTTTTATCATGCATAGTCATTAGTCCTGCGTATGTATATCAAATTTCAGCTCTCTACCTTGTCAGGAATTATGGTTACAAGATTTAACCTAAACAAACTAACAAACATTGCAAGTTAAATAAAAACTTTTAAAAATATGAAGCCTTACTGAACAATATGATTTTGAAATTAAAGCTGCAACTTCGTGTAGATTGCAAAAGAAACTAAGCGAGAGCTGTGTGAAATCGTTTCAAAAGACCCAAAATGGCCGCCAGCGCAATGAATTCATGGTATCGTGCCCAGACCGTGTGTTAATTGACCTTGTATGGAAGAAGCGTTTAATCCCTTCTATTGCAAGAATTTGGCTACATCTCAAACTTATTTTAACGATCGTAAAACCATAATAGTAAAAGAGAAAGTAGAAGCACTCCTCCCCCCCTTCCCTCACATTCCTCCCAAACGACCGTTTTACCAGTATCAAACTTTAAAGCACTTAATACTTAATTTTATGTAACCATTTTTGGGTATTAAAAGAAGAACAATTAAACTTAATTGAATTGAAATTTTTAATTTTAAATAAGTTTCCTTCTTTTTGAAATGAACTTGGGAAATTGGTAACGAGCAGCACTATTAAACTCCGCCCACTTTGATAGCAGAATTTCTTGGAAATAACGACGTTGCAGTCAATATAGATGACTTCCTCACTGATTTAATGTTACTAATCCTTGTTTTTCCGGATCGTTTTTCCCTCTTTTAACTGCCTTTTGCCGAAGTAAGAGAATGGATTCTTCCAAGTTAAGTTTAAATATAGTTTCTGCTGTTACTATTTTAATTAAATAAGGCGGTTCAAAGCAGCAGGAACGACTGAATTGTTACTATAGTTGCCGCCACGTTAAGTTGAACGAACTTTTTGACGTGCGCTGATGCACAGTAAGTCTTCTCATCAATATGCTTTGTCTGGAATTTACACATGATGCACTTGTTCTATTATGGTAAAGATGGAGATATCGTTGAAGTGGAAAGCCTCTTAAAAGTCGAACAAAAATTAAAAAATATAGAACAAATTGCCTTCGAGTCGACTATTCTGCGACTCATTTATCTATTTAAAAAAAACGAAAATAGAAACTAAATTTAAATACGAAAACAATATTTCAAAAACGAAAGCGAATATTTCATGTAATAGCTAAGCGAGTTATTTCCCATTAACGTCTATAGAAGTGACGTCATCCTGTCGTTCAGCTCATGGAGCAAGTAACCTGGAGGCGAAACTGGACGAAATTTTTCGTACTTCCGTTTTTTAGCGACAACTGGTGTACGGCATATAAATCACAAGTACGAAACCAAAATTATGTGTAGCTATTCTATTTTTGCTTGAAGGGCTGACCTCATTTTAAAATTGTAACTGCCATGATCGTGTCGAACACATCGTCTATCTGAAATACATAACTACTTTGAAAACGATATTTAGACATTGTCTAACGCATTTTGATAATGTCTAAAAGAAAACAAGGAGGATCCCAGTGTATTGCAAGTTATTGCAGAAATAATTCAAAGAAAATCCTGAACTTTCTTTTTCCGAGTTCCTAATGACGAGTTAAGGTAAATATTCGTTGTAGAAAATGAGCTAACGAAACTATTATGACATTCTTGTTTATAACATAATATATTTTATCGGTAAATGTTAACTATCTGCACATCGCGCGATGACTGATCATGCTACCAAGGTAAGTGAAATTTTTACTAATTTAACCATCTAATATGACCAAATAGAAAAGGGGGTATATATCAGTTCGTAATAGGAGGGGGGGGGTCTTTAAAAATAAATTCATTTACCTTAGTCGCATGATCAGTCATCACGCGATGTGCAGGTAATTAGCATTGATCATTTTATCCATATATTTAAAACATATATTTTAACATATTTTAACACATCCCTATTTCCTTTACAGAAGTAAGGAATGATTAACTTTACTAGTAGTAGGGGCAGCCCTTTATATACCAGGTTGACCTTTGACCCCTGGATTTATATACCACTTCCGGCCACGCCCACCCCACTTCCGGTTGCATGAGGCCAGTTTATATACCACTTCCGGCCACGCCCTCGCCTCAGGCGATGGTATATAAATCGGCCTCATGCCACCCTTTCTTATCAGCAGAGATAAGATCAAAAGATAAGATAAGAGATTTACGCCATTTTGAAAAACGGCGGCCATTTTTAATTTTCTTCATATTTTGAATTCAATTTTTTATGAATAATAATTATGCTTTATTCAATAAAGATAAAAAGATAAGAAAGATGAAAAGATAAGAAAAAGGAGAAAGAGAAAGAAGAAACGGGAAAAAGGGAGAGAGAGAGAGAGAAGGAAAGAAAAAGATGGAGAGAGAGAAAAAGAAGAGAGGAAAGCGGAAAGAGAGGAAAGAGAAAGAAGGAGAAGTGGTTCTTTGGGGGTCGCTGCCTCTCCCTCCCACCCTGTGCTTGGTGTCGGTGGTCCTGAACCGCCTGACCTGTCGCCAGAGCGCTCTTATGGCGACAGTGCAGAGGTTCCGGTCCACCCACGCCTATGCAGGCGGGCGGGCGGTTGAGGCAGCTGGGGCACTTCGAGACTCGACCAGGGCGCTGGTTCCTGTGCAGAAAGTGGAGGGCAGAGCTTAGGGTGTCGTAACACTCCATTGAGATGCCGAGCACCACCGCTTCACACAGGGCAGCCGTCGCTGTGAGCCTCGAAGGGGATTGATCTGCACCCCCCTTATGCCGTGGCCAAGGGCATAAGAGCCGTGGTGATTCGGTTAACTAGGGATGGTTGGGCACCACTTTTGAAGTGGCGGGGCAGATGGTATTGCCTCCACAGCTTTTTAAGATCTGAAAAGATCTTCAGGTGGCATAATGCTACACCCAACGTAAAAAATACCTCTAACGAGGTAACATGAACTTGGCCCACAGCTTTCGCTGGTCAGAAGTAAACTTCTGACACCTACTCGCTTTGGCCACCCGAGTAGGCAAGTGATCATGCTCAACCACTGGCTAGTGCAGCCACTGGGAAACAGGCAGCCTATGCCGCAGCCGTGCTTTATTATGATTGGTGCCGCCCAAAACAATTCGTATTTGTTAATTGTCTATGGGTGAGAGAAACCCACACATTTTTGATTCGGGTTGGCATTACTATTCGAAGGTTTGTTGTAAATTCGTTTGGTCCTGGGGTCAAATTTGGCAAAGTTATTCGGAAAAAACAACTTTATTTCTTCTTGGCTCGATAACCTTTATTGTCCGTGGCTGTGTGTAGTTCCCTCGGCGTCCGCAGCGTGATGACGAGGGCGCGCCATGCATCCTGCCCTCACTAAACCGTTAAAAATCGCTCAATAAAGGTTTGTTCCAGCTCTTTTCGCCCGTTGTCGCGCATCCAAAGCGTTCTACGTGTTGTTTTTAAACGTTCTCGTCGTGTGATTTTCTTTTTTTACGCTTTACACGGCAGGCAACGTTTGCAAATGGTCGCCGACGCGAACAGCACTTCGTTACAGTGAGGTTGTCGGCCATTAGGCGCTCCCCTCGAAAACGGGTTGAAAAAAGCATTAAAATTAAGTTTTGGGGCTCTTTTTGGTCGTTTGCACACCCTCAAAACATTCTAGATGATGTTTATGATGCTCTGAGTGCGTGTTGATGTTCTCTATGTTTTACATGAAATGATACAGTCGCAATTGCGTTCGGTGTCGAAGTAGAGTTTTGTAATGACCACCATGTTCGTTTCTTTTACACAATGCGCGAATATTTGAGTTGTCTTGAATTTACTGGCCATTATTTGCCATCCCTCTGTTCTCATTCACTTTAAATACAGTATACACAGACGTTTCACTATAAAATTTAACAGCACAAGAACAATAACGTTAGCAGGGCTGTGCAATGCAATGGGGCACTTCTATAACGCTGCAGACATTTTCTCTCTGACCAAATACAACTATTTCTTATGTAGGCATTAAAATTTTGTCACTTTTTACAAGGGTGCACGTTTATATCTCTTCTATACAATGATCATTATGAGAAAACGTTCGCATTCTAGTGTTTTTCAACTTGCAAACTCAACGTTTATTTCGACTATATACGTTTAAGTTCCCTTGTTGTCCACTACGTTCTGTGGGCGCTTCATGCGTTGCTTCTTCGCGAAACTGTGAAATTTTCCGAAATGGAAGGCATCCAACTGAATTCTCATAAAATTCAACCAATATCCAGGCAGCTTCTGTTGTTATGTGCGTTTCTAATTTGATTCTATTGAATATTTGTGACAGGATCATTGATCAATGTGCTGAACTCATTGGGAATTCATAACTGACTCTAAGAGTTTTATAGGCCATCTTTGTTAAACTCATCTCTCCACCCTCTCTCTCTCTCTCATTGCTTTTTTAAAAAATAAAAATAATTAACACTTTTCACACACAACTGTATGTTTATTATCATGTACAGCTGTCAACATAATATTCATTCAACCAAAATAATAATAATGAATTTCACTCATGTTAATGGGTGTTGTTTTTTTTTTTTTTTAGAGGCACAAGTTGAATTCTCATTGAATCCACTAAGTGCCTAGACTGTTTTTTTTTGTGTTGTTAGGTTGATTCTAATTTAATTCTATTGAATATCTGTGGCAGTATGTGGCAAATGTGCTTTTGAACCATTGAAATGAATTGTATGCACATTGTAAGATTATTACCAGCCTGAGCTTTTGTGAAGTGCAGGTACACTGCACAAGTGCTTACTAAGAATTCACTAAGCATTTTCATGACATTTAGAAAGAAAAAAAATTAAAATTGGAGATATTTTCACATTCATTATCCAAGCTTTAATCAGGAGTTTATGATTATGTGGACTTGTTTAATATTTCTTACGGATACATTGATGTATGTTTTAAAAATGATCACTGCATTTATTTTCTGTCATAAACCAGAAGAATGTTTTCCTGAAACGAGGGAATAGTAGCTTTGTTGTTTCTCCATTCAAATAAATATAATTGAAATATGGAAATAAAGTGTCTCCACTCTGACTTCTTGTTTTGACAGCATTCCTTGTACAGTATCAAAGTTTTGTCTATGTACTTTACAAATATTATGTTTAAAGAGTCATTTCAACTATTTAAACTCCAAAGATTTGAGGAATAAAATATGCTTTGTTTTTAAAGATCTTTTAATTAGAATAAATTCAAGTAGATTTGCACAAGTTACTTTTTTAAAGTAAAGTTTTTCACTGTTCAATAAACCATGATAGGCTTTAAATGAATTCATTTGCTTTGAATTTTCAACAATTTTAAAGTCTGTTCTTTTAGAAAGTTGACAACTGGTTTCACATGTGCTTACTGTGAATTCACTATGCATGTTCATAATCTTATAAATATAGAGAAATTATCCAGGCAGTCTATATGTTTTAATCAGGACTATACAGAAATATGATCTTGCTTCAATATTGCTTATTGCCAGTAAACCACCAAAATGTGTAAATATCCA